>QLTV01002567.1:2324172-2342755 GCA_003457575.1 Thermophis baileyi
GAATAGAATAGAATAGAATAGAATAGAATTCTTTATTGGCCAAGTGTGATTGGACACACAAGGAATTTGTCTCTGGTGCATAAGCTCTCAGAATACATACAAGCAACAAAGTGATAAATCATAAATCATAAGATACAAACAACAAGTGATAAATCATAAGATACCAATAGGAGAAGGTAGTAGGAAAGATGAGAAGATGAAAAAGATGAGAAGGATAATAGCAATACAGCCCTACTACACGGGTAAATATCTTTAGGCATAAGATAGTGCTGCGGGAGTTAGGTGTTTAGCAGAGTGATAGCAACGGGTAAAAAACTATCTTTGTGTCTAATTGTTTTGGCATGCAATACCCTACAATGGTGTCCTGAAGGGAGAAGTTGAAACAGTTTATGTCCAGGATGTGAGGGATCTGTAGATATTTTTTCAGTCCTCTTTCTGGTTCATGTAGTATACAGGTCCTCAATGGAAGGCAGGCTGGTTGCAATTTTTTTTCCTGCAGTCCTAACTATCCATTGTACCTGTCCTGTTTGGTTGCTGTGCCAAACCAGACAGTTATGGAGGTACAAATGACAGACTCAATAATTCCTCTGTAGAACTGTTATCAGCAGATCCTTGGGCAGTCTGAGCTTTCTGAATTGACGCAGGAAGAACATTCTTTGTTGTGCCTTTTTAATGATGGCTCTAACGTTAGGTGTCCATTTCAAGTCCTTAGAGATTATAGAATTCAGAAACTTGAATGAGGAATGAGATCTAAACTGAATGAGATACAAACTGAATGAGATATAAAAGGAATGATATATACACTTCATCTTTTCTATTTACCTGTGTGGCACTGGGTCTCTAAAGAAGTTGCCTGGGCCAGTTGTCCTTTGTCTCTCCTGCCAAACTCATCTTAGAAAAAAATAAAATAATTTCATTTCTGAACAAGAATGAAATTCTAGTTCAAAAGAAAAGTTGAATCAAATCTGCATTTGATTTTAGAGAGGTGATGGAAATGACCTGTGAATGTCCCCAAATGTCATTCTTTGTTATTCTTCCAGTTGCCATTTCTCACTGTCCATGGAGATTTTTTTTTTGTCTTTAATTAACACTCATCAGCTACCCTGCAGCTACTAAGAGAGGTCTGGTGTAATTATTCTCACTTTTCTTAGCACCCTGTATCCGGTGTTTCATTTCTGCTTAGGTCCATTGAGTTCCTTTCTTGGCAATCATTGCTTGAGAAGTAAAAGGACAAGGAAATAAAGACTCCCTACTTTATGGAGACTTTGTGAAGAAATAAAGGTAAAGGTAAAGGTTCCCCTCACACATATGTGCTAGTCGTTCCCGACTCTAGGGGGCGGTGCTCATCTCCGTTTCAAAGCCGAAGAGCCAGCGCTGTCCGAAGACGTCTCCGTGGTCATGTGGCCGGCATGACTAAACGCCGAAGGCGCACGGAACGCTGTTACCTTCCCACCAAAAGTGGTCCCTATTTTTCTACTTGCATTTTTACGTGCTTTCAAAAGACCCCGCCCCCCACATACAAAGATATATTTGGATACAGTCAACCCCCCCCCCAATCATGAAAGACAAGAAAGGGAGTGGGACCTGAAGCCAAACAGGAAGCAACGGGAGGAAACTATTCCCCAGGATCTCCATCAATTGATTCAATTCTTTTTGAAGCCAACCAAGAGAGTAGCCAGAACCACATTTCAGGTTAACAAATCCCAAAGTCCACACTGGTTAAAAAGAAATATTTGCTTTTTCCTATCCTCATTCTTCCAATATTCAATTTCGTTGGAGAACATCTGATTCTAGAAGTTGGGAAGGGGAAGGGGGAAATGGCTTCCCTTTGTCTACTTTATCCCCACCATGCACAATTTTGCATACTTCAACCATCTCATTTACCTCTTTTCTAGACCCCCCCAAAAAACCCCAAAGCCAGATCTCTCTTTCATCCAAACTGATCCTACGGTCAATGATAGCAAGAAGACAACACAGTTAACACAGTCAAAAAGAAATAGTTAATGCAATAGCTTAGTTGAATAGTTACCTATTTCTTGAACATAACCTGAATCCTGAAACAAAGTATTTTCTTGCAGATGTTTCTTGCTAGCACTGATGACGTTATTTTGTTTATTAATTTTTTAAGCCACCCATCACCCTTACAAGGTGACTCTGTTACCTAGTTGGGAAATGTCTGCAAGGAAACAACCCCCAAGCTCAGAGAACACCAAGCACCCCACAGTTCAACCCTGAGCTACAGGTATTATCTTGTATTGGTATTTGCTGAGCCTGTACATTAAAGTTCACACCTGCAGAAAGGTATATCTGTTAACTCAGATCCTATCTGGCATTTTCCTAGCAGAGAAGCTGCACAGAAACAAATGCCAGTTGGCTATTCACAATAGCAGCAATTGGTTGATTTAACATAATCTGGTAAATCTCAAAGCAGGATTAACAAACAATATCTTAAAATGAGAGTCCGCCTCTTAGAACATAAGTCACTGGAGACCTAGCTGATTCACCACATATTTGGGTCAAGTTAGATGAGTTCTAATGGTCTTGATGTGCATTTTTTTAATCATAGTTTTATCTTTAGGTGCCAGGGGTTGTATGTTGTGGTTTTCTTGCTAGTAATCCTTTTACATCACCCAGCATCACCTGTTGAACTAGATAGCCATCTAAATCATATAAATAAACATGCTAAAGAAGATAGGTAGGTTCTTAGCCTAAAATGCTTTGCAAAATCCAGCCATTGCATGAAGAAATACATTTTCAATTCAGATCTGATCTATTGCTTATTCATTTCATTGGGGGATATAAACTTTAGAATCAGGTTGGGGAGGAAATTAGATTTCAATATCAGCCAGCCCCTTTCACACCAATTTCCAATAATATTCCTTCCAAGATTTTTCTAAGAAATTGTGTAGTGATGGACATGAATAAATCAGATTCATAGCACTGATATTGGAAAGCCCAAAGCTTTGAATTTCATATTTGAAATTAGGAGAAAAAAATAAGACTAAATAAAAACAAAACTTTTACTCACTGTGATCTAACACGATATATCCCAAATCCCAAATTTAAGTCCTTCTGAAAGACTGTGGGAGAAATTCTCTTGCAACATAACAGCTTAATTAGACTGCTGAAGAAGGGATGTGAGTCAGCGGTGAAATCTACTTACCTTCCCTACCAGTTCGGAAGAACGTGCTTTTTCACCTTCTGCGTATGCACAGAATGCTTTGCGCATGCACAGAGGGTTAAAAACAAGAAAATGGCAATGTCCGGGCGGGTGGGCGGAGCCTCACGCTGCCGCCGATACCAGTTCTCTGAACCACCAGTGGTCGCCACTACCGGTACGGCCGGACTGGGTCGAACCAGTAGCATTTCACCCCTGGTGTGAGTGTTACTCTATTATTGTTTTTAAAAAAAGATTTCTGAAATAATTAAGAGAGAGGCCACATTATTAGAGCAAATTGCTGAATTGGTCACAAAGCATACATAAAGAACTCCTCATAAAGGGTATGAAAAATTAATGAATGCTGGATAGCACACTAGGAACACATGCTAGGAAAATTAACAGAATTACATGGCCCCAAATACATTTGAAAGTTAGGACAATCCAAAACCTGTTAGATAGCAGGGAGGAGGAGGAGGCGGGGAGAAGGGGAAGGGCATCAGACCTATGAAAGAATTTTCCTTCTCCTCCTTTTCTCATGGTGGGGAATGTAATGCAGAGTAGATATGAAGAAATGAACAATGCAATGATACCACCACGTGACTTCTACTTGTTAAACGTACGGAGGTAAAAGCCCGTAAAAGGATTTTGTTTTGCTACACGTGTTTCCCCGAAAATAAGACCCTGTTTTATATTTTTTGAACCCTGAAATAAGCCCTTGGCCTTATTGCCATGCACTCAAAAACCCGATTGGGCTTATTATCAGGGGATGTCTTCTTTTGGGGGAAACAGGGTAGTCGAATTATGCTTTGCATCACCAGCAGTATGGTCCAAAGGGAGGTGGATGGAAAACTAGATGGAGAGAAGACCAGTTCTTTCTGAAGAAGTTAAAAAAAAAACAAATCTGCTCTTGGACTTCACAACATCTGCCCAATGTACTTTTCATGACATTGTGTGATGGGCTACAGTGAAGCAGCAGTTTCACAGGAAGGAGGGAGCACATTGCAAGCAGAGGGTGAGTCAAGGAGCCAAGGTGGCGCAGTGGTTAGAGTGCAGCACTGCAGGCTACTTCAGCTGACTGCTAACTGCAGTTCGGCGGTTCAAATCTCACCGGCTCAAGGTTGACTCAGCCTTCCATCCTTCTGAGATGGGTAAAATGAGGACCCAGATTGTTGGGGGCAATATGCTAACTCTGTAAACCGCTTAGAGAGGGCTGTAAAGCACTATGAAGCGGTATATAAGTCTAAGTGTTATTATTATTATTATTAAGGGACAGCACAGCCCAGATCAAAGATGAGGAAGAGAGGATAGCCAGAATGTCCCAGGGTCAGGGTGAGAGTAACATAGATTTAGTCTGGCAAGATTCTGTCTATGGTGTTTAAGCAAATAAAAAGCTGAACTTTGGCTGGATTGTTCCCTGTCTTTCTAGGATAAGCCTGATAATTGGAGACAACATTGAAGGATGTCATCTCTGGTCAAAACTCCACGTCCAAGTTCCATTTTCTGAGACGGAGTTAAAGAAGACTATCTGTACCTTATGTATATAAAAAAGCTTTGAAGTATAAAAAGAAATACATTTATGTAAAAAAGAAAATATTTTTAAGAAAAATGTTATGAAAATTTGTTTTTAAATGCCTGCATCTAGGAATGTATGGTAATAAAGAATGACACTTTCAGAAAGATTTCTTAGGGAACCGAAGTACACAGAAAAATTATGTACAAAATCAGTGATGGAGAAAGCTATGAATGAAAATATACACCAATTGTTTTATTTATTTTTTATTTATACATTTTTGAAAAATAGGCCTGAGTGCTACTTTAAAAACAGGACAATTAAGTGGAACAGGTTTTATACGGATTCACAAATCCCATGGAAATCCAGCTTCAGCCGCTCCTTACGTATCATTTTGTCAAATATCTGTTGCTTTGAATATCACATTTTTTACATTTTAAAACAAAAGACTTTTGTGGGATGGTTGACATATAACTTGGCAGTTGATTTTTGCACGTATTGTGTTTCTACATGATATTAGAGGAACATGTTTAACATAAACCCACTTCTTCCCTGTATTTTGGTCATAATGGCTAAATTCATACAATGACTTACAGGTGTACACTTTATGCTAAAGTAAACTTTAACCTTAGTTTGCTTTGATTAAATTTAGTATTCTAGAGGCTTTGCAAGTTGTACTTCTCAAATATGATTAATTGGAAATAGCAGACAAGATCTGACTGCCTTCCATTTGTGCTTGATAGTCCTACATACAAGCATTTCAGAATATACATATATTAAGCATCTCTCTTCATATTCTCCATGTTAAAAATGCCATGCCTAATTTAAACTTTCAGTTAGCCTCTTCTATTACCTATTAGTAATAGATCTATCCTGACAAGCAGGATACATTCTCCTATTTTTATTGTAGTTATAGTTATTGTTCTTTCACTTATAATTCTCATTTCTCCTAAACATCTGAGTGAAGTTCAAGGTTGTGACATATAACATGGTATAGGGCCAGAACATTTGAGGGACCACTTCCCCCCCCCCTCAAATGTCTATACCTGCCCCATCAGATCTGGCTGAGGGGAAATGCTCCAGGTACCATTTATTAAGGAGTGTCACCTGGTGGGACCTAGAAAGTGAGCTTTTTCTGTTGCTTTGCCTGCCCTCTGGTATACCACTTCTCCTGGCCCCAATCCTGCTGGTCTTTCAGAAGGACTTTAAGACCTGAGTGTTCTCCCAGTCATGGTAGTGGAGAGGTTAGGTAAGCCTGCGAGCTACTGTTATTAGCGTTCATGGTTTTGGATGCCATATTTTATTTATAGTTATTTTTCTGTGCATTGATATTTATGACTTTATCAATGTTCTTATTTCCTTTGATTTGCTTCTGTGAGACGGGCAGCTATAAAAAAAAATGAATGAATGAAATTCCTCCGTTCTCATTCCATAACCTGAAAGAAAGAATGCTCAACCCAAAAAACAACTGATCACCAGGTACAAATGAATAAATGCATCAATTGATGAATGTGTAATCAATTAAGTTCTCCATTTTCACCAAGTCATTTAAGTTGAAGAACAAATGTCAGGCTGATGTTTCAAGAGATGAAATATGAGGATTTTTTTAAATGACGTCCCCAGAATGCTCAGTGATCAAAGTGTGTGTTCTGAAGGATATGAAGTTATCATCCTTTGTTTGAATTTGGCAGAATCTGAATGCAAGGAAGGATTTCAAAGGGCAAATGTGCATATGATGTGTGTGTGTCTCTGTGTTTGTTTAGTTATTGCAGAGTTTATGGACCGCTGCAATCCTCCAACTCTGAGCAGTGTACTACTCCCCAAAAGTTTGGTAGATAGATGGATAGATAAATAGACATAGCAAATTTTTAGGACAATTGAATTTTATATCAGTCTTCCATCAAAATGTGAATATAATCAAGACATTTGCATTCCAGCAAGACTCTGAGGGCCTATCTTGAGAAAGTTAAATAGGGCTTAATGAGCACTTGGATAAGAGACAAGATCATCAAGTCCCAGTTTAAGCCCTGGGAGCATTAAACCTCCATACTTAAACTAGACTGAAAAGTGCTCTGTCTATCTGTCTTGGAACTAAAACCACACACACACACACACACACACACACATACACACACACAATCACAGAAGAAAGTAATCCCAAATATTTGTGCATGGTTGCCAGGAAATTACTTGTCTGCATCCATGATATTGTCAAGTCGAAGCTCATTCCTAATATGAATTTCCTTTTTTAGTGAAATTTAATAAACTGAGCAGTTTATAGCAATTCATGTGGCTGACGTTGAATCTCAATAAATCTGGAAGCAGGAAGCAGAACAAAATTCCGATCTGGGTGGAAGGTTGCATTTTATGTCCGCGAGAGATAGAAAGGAATCCATTTGCTCTTGTCTTAATTTAGGCCTTGAAGAGTATTCGGAAGCTACAACTGTTTAAGAGTGCAGCAGAAGGGCAGTTCTAGGGGCCACTAGGTTGGCCCATGTTACACCACTGTTCTGTGAGCTGCACTGGCTACCTGTTGACTTCCAGGTGCAATTCAATTCCAGGTACTGTTCTGTTCTTCTAAGCCATTGTTTCTCAACCTTAGCTGGATTCCCCAGCCAGCATGTGAGAATTGAAGTCCACACATCAAGATGTCAGTTATCACCTTTAATGCCCTTAATGGCATGGGCCCAGGCTATTTGAGGAACCAACAAGGCCAGACAAGGAATAATGGATGGAAACTGAACAAGGAGAGATTCAACCTGGAAATAAGGAGAAATTTTCTGACATTGAGAGCAATCAACCAATGGAACAGAAGTTGCCTTCGGAAGTTGTGGGAGCTTCATCACTGGAAGCTTTCAAGAAGAGACTGGACTGTCATCTGTCAGAAATGATGTAGGGTAGGGGTGTCAAACTCAAGGCCCGCGGGCCGGATCTGACCCGCAGGGTGCTTAGATCTGGCCTGTGGACCCGCCCTGGAAACAGCAAAGGACCGGCCCAGGATGCCTCTGCCAGCGAAAACGGAGCTTGGGAGGGCAACGTGCAGGCCTCCCGTGCTCCGTTTTCACTGGCAGAGGGTTGCAGGAGGCTGTCGCGGCCAAAAACGGAGCCTCGATGAGTGACGTCGAGCTCAAAATAATTATTAACATTATTTATTGTTTACTAGCTTTTGTAAGCTGTTTAGAGTCACCTTTAGATAAGATGGATAGCATACAAGTCTAATAAATAAATAAAATATACTTAGGAGAGACTGAGAAAGTATACACATCTACAAAGCCCTCCATAAACTTTCATCAATGATGCCCTCCATAGGGATCCATCAATGTCTTGGCCCACCCATGAGTTTGCTTTACTCATGGAGCAGACCCCACATGGACTGACAGATGCTTCCAATAAGAGGTAGAAGATGTATTCTACTGAGACCATGCACTGATGCAGACCATGCACTGATTTAAACAAGGCCCATTCTGCCTACCAATTCCAGTCTCTTTTGCTGGTCCAAATGTCAAGCAATACTATGGCAGAAAAATGCAAGAAGAAGGTCTCAGGTGAAATGGTGGGGGGGGGAGAGTTTAATTTTTGCAGGCAGAGTACTTGAAGATGTCATCTCCTTACTCTGTTGACATGGCAGATGGTTAAGAATAAGCGGAAGGCCCTTCCCCAAAATAACCTTCATCTTCCTACAATGTGTTTCCCTTGCTCAGAGAATGTCTGAGACCCCTTTCCCCCCAGCTTGGTGCTCTCTGATGCGTTAAGTCCAGTGTTATCAGCTGCCAAAGCTGTGTATCTGGGGAGATCAAGTCAAACTTTTGAAGGAAACTCAGTTAGTGGGAAAGTTTGTGGGAATGCCCGTGGGAAGAGGAGGGTGAGAAGAGATAATGGCTGGGACAATGAGGCTCAGAAGGAACCCACCCCAAATTCTCAGGCTGAAAAGGAGATGGTGGGAGCTCTGTACTTTCAAACTTGCAGGATTCTGTTAATGTAGCCTTGCAATAAAATGGAATGGGCTCATTTGACATTTTTTAATGCTATGGATTATGAATTTTATTATTATCTGTTTGTCACCTGAGGGCCTGTGTTAAATGGGCATCCATATAACTGTGTGTGTGAGAGGGAGAGGGAGAGAAGAAGGGAGGGAGGGAGGGAGGGAGGGAGGGAGGGAGGAAGGAAGGAAGGAAGGAAGGGAGGAGGGAGGAAGACAAAAGGGGGGAGGGAGGGAGGGGAGGGGGAGAGGAAAGGAGGGGGGGAGGGGGGGGGGGAGGAAGGAAGGAAGGAAGGAAGGAAGGAAGGAAGGAAGGAAGGAAGGAAGGAAGGAAGGAAGGAAGGAAGGAAGGAAGGAAGGAAGGAAGGAAGGAAGGTGGTAACCCTAACCCTTCACCTCCCTCCCTCCCTTATTCTGGCTCAGTAACTGTCATTGTTATTCCTATGGCTTTCTCCTTTAATCTTTTTGTACCCCTCATTTATCACATTTTCACATGATGAAAACCTTTGAATTAAGGCTACAGTTTCAGAGTGAGGGGGGGGAAACAGATCCTTTGCACAAATATTCTAATGGCATCCTGTGGATGTTCAGCTTTTATTAAAATAGTTTGGTGGTGGTTTTTTTCATGCTAAATGCTTTATTTAAAAATATGTAATTATCTTGGCATATATAAAAAAATACACTGGAAAATATGCAGGGAAGTGTTCATGCCAGATTTGCTATGAGCACAAACAGTCTCCTTCTATGAGAGAAAAACAAATGTGATAGTTGACACCAAACATTTAAAGTTTAGTTGCTTACCTTGGCAAAGGAAATGTAGTTTGCTTAGGTTTTTTAACAATGCAGATCATGGGTGGGTTCTAACTTACCTCGCCGCCAGTTCGCTTCCTCCTGCGCAGCATGGGCATGCGCGCGCTGTGCAGTGCCGAAAATTCCAAAAAAATTCTCCCCCCCCCAAAAAAAAGCCAAAAGCAAGATGGCGGTGCATGTGCAGTGCCAGCAACTCGGCTTCTGTGCATGCGCAGAAGAAGAAAAACATCCCAAAAAAAATCCCAAAAAAAATATCCAAAAAAAGATGGCGGCGTCCACAGACCAGCACCGACCAAACCGTCTCCATGACATCACCAGCATGTTGCTACCGGTTCGGGTGAACCGGTCCGAACCAGGAGGAACCCACCTCTGATGCAGATTAAAATGGAACATTGCAGATAATGAACATTGCAAAAACATTTACTGAAGTTGAGTGTGGCAGTGAAATAATTAAAAGCATGATGGTGGGGGGGGAGGGTTTCTTCCATTCAATTGTATCCGATTTTTGGAGACTGCCTGGACAAATCCCTGCAGTTTTCTTGGCAAGGTTTTTCAGAAAGATTTGCCATTGCCTCCTTCCTAGGGCTGAAAGAAAGTGACTGGCCCAAGGTCATCCAGCTGGCTTCATGCCTAAAGTGATATTACAATTCATGGTCTCCCAATTTCTAGCCTAGTGCCTTCACCACTACACCAAACTAGCCCTCAAGGACATGAGAGGAAAACTGCGATGCCCCTCTTCCCTTGTTGCACCAAGCCTGTGCTTATTGGCTTCGTGGATAAGCCAAAACTGGGTTCAGAGATGAGGAACCATAAGGCAGAGAAGGCCTGTTCTCTGAGTTCATTAGATTATATATTTTCCAGCGGTGGGTTGCTCCCGGTTCGGCCCAGTTCTAAGAACCGGTAGTGCCAGCAGCAGGAGGCTCCGCCCACCCGCCGGGACGCTCCGCCCACCTGCCTGGGATGCTCCGCCCACCCATCTGGGACGCTTCTGCGCATGCAGAAAGGAAGGAAGGGAGAGAGAAAGAAAAACCTCTGTGCTGTTATGTTTAATTGTTCCATTATTTATCATGTGTTAATCATGATCATTGTTATTTATCACTGTCCCTACACCTAGAGTGATTTTACTGCCTTTCTTTTGCCCAGGGCTACCACATATTTTTCAGGGATTTACATGCATTCAATGTCTATAGTCCAGAGCATAAATATGTGTGTGTTTATTTTGTACTTCAGATTGCATAAGTCCAGCTTAATATGCTACTCCTGGTACTGTATGTGATGTTTTGTATACAGAGAAAGAAGCACTCTTGTGATCTTTCACTTTTAGGCTTGCTGTCAAACATCAGCCATAATACTAATTACTGTTTTGAACAATATGCAGGTTGTATTACACAAATGGCTATTTTATATGTGAAATTATGACTGAAATATTTCTGCACCTATATCGGTTCTCACTGTCAGGAAGCTTCTCCTTAGGTTTAGGTCTTTCTGGCAGCCCCTTAAAAGCCTGTTGCCTATCACACTCTTGGGCAAAGCATGTGAGCCATTTCCTCCTTTCAATGGTCCATGAAAGTACATCTATAGTATGTAGATAATAAAGTCAAAAAAAGGTGAACAACATTTTTACAGAACTATAGATACGTTGAGGCTGGGTGTGACAAGGAATGGCTGGGAGGGGAGGGGCCAGGAGAGGCACCCCTTGACGTGATTGACATTGAGTTGGCCATGCCCACCCAGTCACATGAGTATGAAGCCACGTCCACCCAGTCACATAGCAATAGCAATAGCAGTTAGACTTATATACCGCTTCATAGTGCTTTACAGCCCTCTCTAAGCGGTTTACAGAGTTAGCATATTGCCCCCAACAATCTGGGTCCTCATTTTACCCACCTCAGAAGGATGGAAGGCTAAGTCAACCTTGAGCCGGTGAGATTTGAACCGCCGAACTGCAGCTAGCAGTCAGCTGAAGTAGCCTGCAGTGCTGCACTCTAACCACTGTGCCACCTCGGCTCTTGACCATCAAGCCACACCTACAAA
This sequence comes from Thermophis baileyi, assembly GCA_003457575.1. Classification (NCBI taxonomy): domain Eukaryota; kingdom Metazoa; phylum Chordata; class Lepidosauria; order Squamata; family Dipsadidae; genus Thermophis; species Thermophis baileyi. Next base: position 2,335,666 of record QLTV01002567.1, read on the forward strand.
ATAAGCCATGCCCACAGAACCAGTAGTAAAAAAATTAGAACCCACCCCTGAGCCAGAGATACTACTACTTTTCTGAAGGAAGGAAATTGATCTAATACCCAGGTGGCCACCATCATACTATTGAGACTGTGATCCACTTTCTTGGGTCTAACAGGTTCAAACTCATCCCAGATAACTATAAGCCCTAAATTGGCCTAGTAATCTCCAAGGGACCTGAACAATGAGAGTCTAACTCAAGGCAAATTTGAGTAATTTTATCTGACAGGAACATAGTGTTTTCACACAGCAGCCTTGTAGATAATCCACCAGTTCTTCCTTCCCAAGAAAACCAAGTTATTCTAAACAAGACCACTGGACATTTATCTCCAATGCAATAAGACCAGAAAAAATAACTGTGCTTCATCATTCTTATCACCACAAAGTAGTCCTTAAGAAAGGATCTTATCCACATTTCATCAGATTCACTCCTAGAAGTGCTGTAGATACCTATGCTACTTTTTCAATTTCCAAAGCTCCTTAGAAAACTAGGGAGCTCTTCAGGACCAACAGAGGGAGACAAAGGCCACACAGGGGCAACTCCGTCCAAGGTCTTGTCCATCTCTTCTTATTCTAGGCAGCAACAAGGTTTCAGACAACCATGTCTCAGAAACAATCCCAGATTCCTTTTGAAACCCAACAGGGTCCATCAGACCAACTGGATTGAATGGGATCTTTCCCCTTGCAGCAAGAAGTGATGGCAGAAGGTTCTAAAGTTAATAGAGAGTGATCCAACCATGGTAAGGTGTAGATGGTGATGCCTCCAAATCAGGAGTGAAGTTCAGCAGGTTCTGACAGGTTCTGGAGAACCAGTAGCGGAAATTTTGAGTAGTTCGGAGAACCAGCAAATACCACCTCTGGCTGGCCCCAGAGTGGGGTGGGAATGGAGATTTTGCAATATCCTTCCTCCAGGAGTGGGGTAGGAATGGAGATTTTGCAGTATCCTTCCCCTGCCATGCCCACCAAACCACACCCACAGAACTGGTAGGGGGAAATTTTGAATTTCACCCCTGCTCCAAATTCCATATCCTGCTCCCCAAGCCATGAAATGGAAAGCACAAATCCTAAACCCAGATTATTGGTCTTCACGTAGGAAATGTGGGCAAAGCTTTGATGGCACTGTTGCAGGTGCTCTCTTGACTTTTTAGCCACACCCTGAAAACACCCTTGGGGAGGGGCAATTGAAGGAGGTTTCTTTACCCACCCAAGGTAAATTCCAAATGTGCCTCCCAAAGAATTGTGCCCATTTGTGGGCCACACCCCAGCAAAGCAGCTCCTGAGGTGATTAGGCTCTGCCTAGTTCTGCTTGGAGATCAGCCCTGTCCCAGCCTTGCAACACCTTTACCCTATTGTCGCTGTGGAGAATGGGAACTAATAATAAATGGGAGTGTGCAATTTCAAGCTGTACAGCTTGCTTATCCCTGGAGCCAGGTTTCAAAGCATGATAATTTAAATTACAGCTGCTTGGAATGACTTTGCCTTCCTCTGTATCTCCCTCCTGCTTTGGCTTTGAAATCCATTCGGAATTGCAAATGAACATGTAGAATTGGTTTCGGAGAGCTTCTGGCTGGATTTTTCTTTCTTTCTTCCCCAACTGTTGCAACACATTATTAAAGCAATCGGGGTGTTTAATTAGTCATGATTACTCCCGTTCCTGAGTTCTATCATACAACAAGGCCCTCTCCCTGCCTTTCATATGATTAGAAGGCTTCTCTACATCGCTGTCCTACATTGAAAACAGCGCTCCCAGTGCAGAATTCACTGCTTACGAAAGACCACACCTGTGAAGCAGTAGTGGGTTCTAAAACCCGTTGCTACCAGTTTGCGCAGAAGCGTCCCGGGCGGGTGGGCGGAGCCTCCTGCCGCTACCACTACCGGTTCTAAGAACTGGGCTGAACCGGGAGCAACCCACCGCTGCTGTGAAGAATGCAAAGAATCAGGACCTCACATTAAGTTCTAGTTAAGCTGATTTATTGCTCATGCTCTATACTCAAGAATCTAGTCAACAAAGATTCAAGGGGGTTTGGACTTAGACCATTTGTGGAAACATAATGATTCTAGGCTGATTTCTCTCTTGACTCCACCCCCAGGTGGAGGCCTGTCCTTCTCTAGAGAGCTGAGGTGGTGCAGTACTGCAGGCTACTTCAGCTGACTGCTAGCTGCAGTTTGGCGGTTCAAATCTCACCGGCTCAAGGTTGACTCAACCTTCCATCCTTCCGAGGTGGGTAAAATGAGGACCCAGATTGTTGGGGGCAATATGCTGACTCTGTGAACCGCTTAGAGAGGGCTGTAAAGCACTGTAAAGTGGTATATAAGTCTAAGTGCTATTGCTATTGCTAAGTGCTATTCTCCTACAATTGCATATCATTTGTTCTCCATGGTTTACTGGGTTCAAAGGGATTCATCAAAAGAGAATTGGTACAAGGGAGACTTACCCCCCCCCCAGTCTGACCCCCATGAGATGCACAGTTGCCATTTGCAGGGGGTGGTTTGGGGCTTTTCTGAATTCTGGAGGAAATGGCATCTATTATCTGCTTGCTTACTGGAAAGCCTTCCAGGTCAGTAGTTTAAGCACAGTATTTGTGGATATCTGGATCAGGAAGGACTGTACCATTTTTCTGAACATATACTGGTGGTCCTCAACTTAGGACTATAATGGAGTCTGAATTTTTTGTTGTAAATCATGATGGTCGTAAGTCAAGGCACCCACATGACTGATTGATTTTAGGACCTTTTTCGCAGCAATCATTAAGCAAATATAGAATAGAATAGAATAGAATAGAATAGAATAGAATAGAATAGAATAGAATAGAATAGAATAGAATAGAATAGAATAGAATAGAATAGAATAGAATAGAATTCTTTATTGGCCAAGTGTGATTGGATACACAAGGAATATGTCTTTGGTGCATATGCTCTCAGTGTACATAAGGAGAATAAAAATACATTCATCAAGAATAAAAAGATACAACACTTAGTGATAGTCAGGGTTACTAATAAGCTATCAAATCGTACTAGGAAACAAATAAAAACAATATAAATTGAAAGATACAAGCAACATGGTTATACCGGTAGTAATAAGTGGGAAGAGATAGATCATAGTCATAAACGGAATGTGATAGTCATTAAGCAAGTACATTCATTCCTATGGGCTTTTTTTTCTGGAAACTAGCCCAAAGAACTGGAAATTATCAAAAAGCATCCTAAATTATGATCATATGACCGCAAAACGCTGCAACCACTAATAAAAATGAATCAGTTCCAAGCACTCGAAATGCAGTCATGTGATCGGGGGGGGATGCCACCATCAGAATTCCAGAACCATGTTATAGATACCTTTTTTTGGGGGGGAGGTCCATAATGACTTTGAACTTTTGCTATGCAACTGGTCATTAAGCAAGGACTACCAGTAGTTCAACTTGTCTGAAACAATTGAATCCGTGTCTACATGTGGTTGCATGGAATAACCTCCCCATGAAATTCAGAAGGTTCTAACCTACTTGGCCTTTGGAAGGGTGTCTAAACTCTTGGCTTTTCTCCAAGAGTTTTTGTTTTGTGCCTGGGAGTCACTGTTAACTCCTAGCAATTGTCTGGACTAGTCACTGCAGTTTTCTTGGCAAGATTTCAGAAGTGATTTGCCAAGAGAGAGAGAGAGAGAGAGAGAGAGAGAGAGAGAGAGACTGGGCCAAAGTCACCCAGCTGGCTTTCTTGCCTAAGGGGAAGAGAGGGGCTAGAACTCACAGTCTCCTGCTTTCTAGCCAGGTGCCTGAACCACTAGACTAAACTAGCTATATTGTTTAAACTATATTTTGTTTTATTATATTTTAACTATATCATTTTAGCAAGTTAACTGGTTTTTAATACTGTCCTTTTATGTTATTGTTCCCCACCCAGAATTATGTCTTTAGGATGGGGGAGAGCTGTATGCAGGGGTGGGTTCCTCCTGGTTCGGACCGGTTCTCCCGAACCGGTAGCGGCCCGCTGGTGACATCACGATGACGTCACCGAACCGGATCTATCTTATTTTTGAATTTTTTTTAATTTATTTTTTAATTTATTTTTTCCTTCTGAGCATGCACAGAAGCCGACTTCCGGCACTGTGCATGCGGTCGCCATCTTTTTTTTGGCTTTGTTTTTTTTTTTTCGGATTTTTTGTTACTGCGCATGCAGTATGCATTTTTGTTACTGCGCATGCGCACGCACGTGAAGGCAATAAACGAGGCGCGCCCACGCGGCGCGGGAGGGAGCGAACTGGCAGCGAGGTAAGTTGGAACCCACCCCTGGCTGTATGCCTTTATAAACAAACAAACAAACAAACAAACAAACAAACATGTTTTCAGAGGAAGAAGCATGAAGCATTTGGCAACAAAAGTTTAAGGCAGAAATAGTCTGTTATACTTTTTCCAACCTGAAGATTCAGTGAACTGTTCGGGTCTGTTATTACCCATGGAGGATTTCTGGTTAAGTTCAGTGAAACATGGCACACACACTTTATAAGCAAACCATGGAGTTCGCTCCTCTAATTTTTCCCAGATGATCTGATATTGCTTGACTTATTAGTGAGCAATTCCCATATTTTTCTGGGTTGTTTTTTTTAATTTCCATAACTTCCTATTTGTAGGCAAGGCTCCACACGGACCTTTGACCCCATGAGTTAATGAAGTCAAAAATTCTCGTTTGATTGCTTAATGAACTAATTAAACGCTGTTTCAGCTTCATTACTCAAACATTAATTTTGTTTCTCAAAAAAGAAGAAGAAGGAGACTTAATGAAGTCAAAGTTCAGGGCTTCCATTCCCCATCCTTTTTCTTCAGTTCAAAGAATTTTGGCATTCTGTCTGCAACAAATTGAGACGTATAACAGTTGTGAAGTTGGTAGAATTCAAAAGCACTAGAATGGCCTGACATATTCTGGACGATAGATGTTTATTTGTTAAAATGTGTGATTTTAATATTTAATATCTGTTTATTAAAATAAGTACAGGCATTCCTCGACTTACAACAGTTCATTTAGTGACCGTTCAAAGTTACAACGGCTCTGAAAAAAGTGACTTTTGACTGTGAGTTTTCACAGTTGTAGTAGCCCCATGATCATGTGATCAAAATTCAGACGCTTGGCAACGGCTTCATACTTACGACCATTGCTGTGCCCCAAGGTCACGGGATCCCCTTTTGCGACCTTTTGACAAGCAAAGTCAATGGGGAATCCAGATTCACTTAACAACCGGGTTACTAACTTATCAACTGCAGTGATCCACTTAACAACTATGGCAAGAAAGGTGGTAAAATGGGAGCAAAACTCACTTAAAAAATGTTTCACTCAACAAGAGAAATTTTCGCCTCAATTACGGTTGTAAGTCAAGAACTACCTATAGTAATGAATGAGTATTTATACAAATAGAATGAATGAGGCCAGGGTGTCCTCGACTTACAATCATTCATTTAGTGACCGTTCAAAGTTACAACGGCACTGAGGGGCACCTTCTTTCACATGTGGTGGTTATGTCCCGAAGCGAGGAAGTATTGGACAAAGATACATAACTGGTTACAAGAAATAACAGGATTAACAATAGAATTCACCCCGGAACTCTTCTTGCTAGGAATATTCAAAAGCCAATATAGTAAAAATATCAAATATTTAACTCTTCACATTACAACAGCTGCAAGAATTGCGTACGTGCAGTGTTGGAAGAACCCTAATACACCCACTGAAAGTCTAACAATTAGGAAAATATATGATTGTGCAGAAATGGATAAATTAACCATAGAACTAAGAGCACAAAAAGATTCAGATTATTATGATGTACGGGAAAAATGGTACAAATGGATTGATGATAGAAAACGAAAGAGGGAAAATGAAACAAAGATGTAGAATATTGTAAATAATGAATTGTATAAATATAATTGCTTAAAGATTTATTGTGATTTGTAAAATTTGAAAAATCAATAAAGATATTTTTTTAAAAAAAAAAAGTTACAACGGCACTGTAAAAATTGACTTACGACCATTTTTCACACTTATGACCGTTGCAGTATCCCCATGGTCATGTGACGAAAATCCAGGTGCTTGGCAACTGGCATGTACTTATGAAGGTTGCACTGTCCCAGAGTCATGTGATCACCATATGCAACCTCCCTAGCGGGCTTCTGACAAGCAAAAAGTCAATAGGAGAAGCCAGATTCACTTAACAACCATATGATTCACTTAACAACTGTGGCAAAAAGGTCATAAAATGGGGCACAACTCACTTAACAACTGTCTTGCTTTGTAACATAAATTTGGCCTCTGTTGTGGACATAAGTTGAGAACTACCTGTATGGCCACCCAACTCACACGCAGATGACTGCAGGAGGCTTACAACATTAAAAATCCGCAACATTAAAAAAAACACCATAAAACCGCACCCCACACCAGCACCAATACAATCAAATCAATCATTTGATGGGCTCCATCTCCATTTATGGTCCCCAGTCCTGCTGACAACACAACATCTTCAGGACCTTTTGGGAAAGCAACAAGATGGGGGAACCAATTGTACCTCATGGGAGTGATGTTGCATAGAAAAGGGGCCACCACCAAGAAAGCCCTTTTTCATGGTCCCACCAGATGGACATCCCTAATAGGTGGGATCCACACCGTTGGGATCCACATCGTACCCTGCCTTCCCATCCTGGTGGGCTAGGTGGAGATGCAGTCCTTCATTTAGCCTCTCTTTTGAATGCTTGCTACTGTGTAAGGAAAGAGAATCTCCCTGCAAGCAGAAATGTCACACACCAGGGAAAAACAGACCCTGCTTCCAATTTTTCTTTGCATTATTTTTCCGTCATTTAAATCTCATGATAACTTTGACATTTCCATCATCTTATCTGCTTATCAACAAGTCCAATCACACTTGTCCATTCACACCTTGTGTGTCCAATCATACTTCCAATAAAGTATATTCTATTCTGTTCTGTTCTGTTCTGTTCTGTTCTGTCCTGTCCTGTCCTGTCCTGTCCTGTCCTGTCCTGTCCTGTCCTGTCCTATCCTATCCTATCCTATCCTATCCTATCCT
>QLTV01002567.1:2360071-2373762 GCA_003457575.1 Thermophis baileyi
GAATAATGTAATGAGATTGGTTTGGCATGATTTGTTCTTAACAATCCCATGTTGGCTGCTGGTTATTACTTTACTCGTTTCTAGGTGTTGGCAGATCTGTTTTTTAATTATCTTTTCCAGTATTTTCCCGGGTATTGATGTTCGGCTGATTGGTCTGTAGTTTCCTGGGTCTGTTTTTTTCCCTTTTTTGAAGATGGGAACCACATCCGCTCTTTTCCAGTCCTCTGGTAATTCCCCTGTGTTCCAGGATTTTTAAAAGATGTGGTGCAGTGGTTCTGAGATGACATCTGCAAGCTCCTTTAGGACTCTGGGATGTAATCCATCCGGTCCTGGTGATTTGTATTTGTCAAGTTCAGACAGGTGTTCTTTTACTGTTTGGTTTTTTTTTGCTTATTGTAACTTTTGTTTCCAGTCTGTTTTTTGCAGTTGTATTTCTGGTAAGTTGGGTTGCAGTTTCTTTTTGCGTGAAGACCGATGCAAAGAATGAGTTAAGCAGCTCTGCTTTCTCTGTGTTGCCTGTTACTTCTTTGCCGTCTTCTCTCTTTAGTGGACCAACTGTTTCCTTGATTTTTTTTCTTGTTATTTACATGTTGGAAGAAAATTTTTTTATTATCTTTGACTTTTTTATAATAAAATTTAAATAAATTAAGAAATATTTAGTAAATCATAATTAAACATTGGGAAGAGAATGATTAATTGTAATTCAAGCCTGTCACACTGGCTTGAATTTTGCACTTTGCTTTTTTACACACTTTGGTTTTTCCTTTTTTTTTTTTAAAATAGTTTTTATTGAATTTTCAACATTTAAAAACCATAAATTCAATTTTACAGCTGTCCATTATCGGTGACAAAACTTTTTCCATTTCTCGTTTTAACTTATAATGTTCATACATTTCATAATTCCTACCTACATTTACACCTTTACATCTATTATATTATACCAATAGTTATAATTTTATCTTCTATTTAAACATCCAAAGATGTTGAGATTTTGGAAAAAGTGCAAAGAAGAGCAACTAAGATGATTAAAGGCCTGGAGACTAAAACATATGAAGAACGGCTGCAGGTTTTGGGTCTGGCTAGTCTAAAGAAAAGAAGGACTAGGGGGGACAAGATAGCAGTATCTCTCAGAGCCGAGGTGGCGCAGTGGTTAGAGTGCAGTACTGCAGGCTACTTCAGCTGACTGTTCAGCAGTTCAGCGGTTCAAATCTCACCGGCTCAAGGTTGACTCAGCCTTCCATCCTTCTGAGGTGGGTAAAATGAGGACCCAGATTGTTGGGGGCAATATGCTGACTCTGTGAACCGCTTAGAGAGTGCTGTAAAGCACTGTAAAGCGGTATATAAGTCTAAGTGCTATTGCTAGTATTCCAGTATTTGATGGGCTGCCAAAAAAAGGAGGGGGGGCAACTTATTTTCCAAGCACCAGAGGGCAGGACAAGAAACCATGGATGGAAACTGATCAAGGAGAGAAGCAACCTGGAATTGAGGAGAAACTTCCTAACAGTGAGGACAATTAACCAGTGGAACAGCTTTGCCTTCAGACATTGTGGGTGCTTCATCACTGGAGGTTTTTAAGAAAAGACTGGACAGTCACTTGTCTGAAATGGTATAGGATCTCCTGCTTAAGCAGGAGACTGGACTAGAAGACCTCCAAGGTCCCTTCCAGCTCTATTCTGATTCTGATTCATTGCTGTGTCAGGTAAAATCCCAAACAAAACACATTTGAACTCAACATATGGGAAAGACTAAGAAAAGACGCTGATTCTAAGTTTTTATAAATTTTTTATCCTGATATTTTGCAATAGGTTTCTTTAGTTTTGACTATAAAGTGACAAAAATAATTTGCTGTTAGAAAAGAGAAAAGAGAAGATTATTTACAGATTCAGTACATCACAAAAGTTTTCTCGTTTTGTTCTATTTTTGTTGTTGTTGTTGCTGTTCCTTACTCAGCCTTCCCCTTTTTACCTTTGTCCTACTACTACTTGGCTTATAATACAATCTGCTTCTAACTGCACCGGCATTTTTTTTAATACTTCTTTCATTTGAAACTTGCGTGCCAGCTTGCAGGTGTTTTAAACATTTTTTCCCCTTTCACTGCAAGTGCCTGCATGCCTAAGCCGGGCAGCTGGCAGGCAGATCGCTACAGAGGGGGGAAAAAATTGAGATCTTGATGGTTTCACTTAGCATTTTTTTCTATTTCAGGGCAGTTCATCCTTACACAGATGGAGATTGGGGGAGAGGAGGGAACCAAAGCAAGGCCTTGCCTCACAATCGGATCAGAGGTGGGTTTCAGCAGGTTCTGACCAGTTCCACAGAACCGGTAGCAGAAATTTCGAGTAGTTCTGGAGAACCGGTAGCGGAAATTTCGAGTAGTTCGGAGAACCGGTAGTGGAAATTTTGAGTAGTTCGGAGAACCGGTAAATACCATCTCTGACTGGCCCCAAACCCATCTATTCTCTGCCTTCCGAGTCCCAGCTGATCGGGAGGAAATGGGGATTTTGCAATATCCTTCCCCTGGAGTGGGGAGCAAATGGAGATTTTGCAGTAACCTTCCCCTGGAGTGGGGAGGGAATGGAGATTTTGCAGTATCCTTCCCCTGCCATGCCCACAAACCATGCCCACAAAGCCACGCCATGCCCACCAAGCCACACCCACATAACCAGTAGTAAACAATTTTGAATCCCACCACTGAATCGGATGCTCTGATTATGGGGAAACCCAGCAGGGCTTCACAGCTTTTTTGAGACATAAGTGTCAGGGACACGCCCACCCACCCACCCCAAAAAAACCTGGCTTAATGTAGAGTTGCTTTGAAGTGTGAAGACATTCCATAATTGCCTATGAATTAATGAGTGAAAAAGAATGGTGGATATGAGCAGAATCCATCCAGGCCCATTTGGCTATGCCATGACAGATTTCAATTGGGCAGCAGGCCTGTGAAATGGTCATCTGGTTTAATGTGCAGAAGTTTTAATATCTGCTTTTGCTACTCTTTGGTCTCTATATTATGCTTTGGTCTCTATATTATGCTGCTTCCCACCCATGTAGCATGTGAGACCAGTATATAAGGGAGAAAAAAAATGATGGTACTCACGGAATGCCATTATGGATGTGTTAAGAACATAAGATCAGATTGTCTTTCACAATTTGGCTTTCTCTTTGGTCCACACTCCCAACCTTCACTTCCAAAACACCTGGAGGAAAGTTTTAATTGGAGTACTGGACAGGATCATATTGAACCAGGTCTTCAAACATTGTAAGGTTTTTTTCCCCCCAGTAAGTTACTAAGTAATTGTAAGGTCCTCAGACTTTGTAAGTCTGGGCTCTTTAGAGCTTCATAAGTGAAACCATTTGAGCTGTTTAATCAAACCAACCAAGCACTTGGATTATATATTTGCTTGCCTGCTCTTTATCCTACTTTTGGTAACTGTTGGCTTAGGCTACCTTGGACAACCAATCTCAATGAAAATTTTGGGCAGTTTAGAAATATGAAATATAAATTAATAAAATATATTATTGTATTTTCTATGGCCATAGAAATTAAGACTGTTACTTAGCTTTTGTTTAACTGGAGCAGCAAATGTCCTCACTAAGAAAAAAAGACTGGAGGTTCTCAAGGTAACTGGTCCTTCTGCTTGCATCAATACTCTTAACTGGAGTCTCCATGATTCCTGCTTTCCCTGCCCTGGATACAATCCTCGGCAATGCTATAACATTTTCTTGAAGGCCTCACCAACTTGTCACCTGGTCCCACTCCAAAACATCATCACAAGTCAGAGGTGGGTTCCTCCTGGTTCGGACCGGTTTGCACGAACCTGTAGCAACCCGCTGGTGATGTCACAATGACATCATGGATTCGGTTCGGTCGGGGGGGGGAATTTTTTTATTTTTTTGCACTGCGCATGCACGCTCGCGCAAAGCACGTGCGCACCCACGCGGCACGGCCACACGGCGCGGGAGGAAGCGAACCGGCAGCGAGGTAAGTTAGAACCCACCCCTGCCACAAGTGCCTTTAAATACCCAACTGCCACCCCATAATATGATGCCCTACAATGCCTATTTTCCCCAGCCATGAGAGTCAAGGGGATGTTACCCCTTGAGCACAAAGAACCGGCACCATCATTGACGAATGGTGATGGAATCAGTTGGGCACATCTGGAGCTCCGTATACTTCGCTGGTGTGCCTGTATTACTTAACTGGAAGAGCGCCAAGCTTCTACCATCTACCACAAAGCTAACAAGCCAGGGTGTGCTAGGAAGCTGCCTTGCAATGCAACTCCACCCTTGGAATGTTGCTGCTGGGATATTCTTCCTCCTCCTTCTCCACCGCCTTGTTGTCGTACTCCTCTTCACTCCAAGAATGCCAAAAGGATCTATGACACTTTGATGGCCTTTCAGCCTAGAAAGGGGAATTTCAGTGCAGCAGATGGAAGGACCTGGGAAAGGCCTCTGAAGAAGAGAAGGATTTCCAAAACAAGTAAGTTACTTTTTTCCCCCTTATTACAATGGAGAAAGGAAGGAGAATACCTCTGAATGACTGTGTGGCTAATCATGTTTTGACGTTCTTATGGCACCGAGACTGGTGTCTGGAAAAATATGGGTTTAGCTCATATGGGGATGCAGCTTTTAAAACCTCTGGAAAGGTTCTCCATCCCAATTGGGTCTTTGAAATGAAACGTGGCTGAAAAGAATCACTTAGCAGGAAGGCAAATGCCTGAGCTTGCATTAGAAACCCGAGAGGCAGTCTGCGGGTTTGAATGAATTAAACAAAGGCTTTGGAATGTTTCGGGAGTTTCTGCAGTCGGTTTGGGACTGTTTTAGGAGTGAGATAGCGTTGTGCACCTCTTCTTAATTCTGGAGTAGCAGATCCCAGGGAAACTCTGCAGACAAAGAACAGACTAAAAGCAAGAATGGATCTCGCCACCTTTGCATTTATTAAAATGAAGGAAATTTCAAGAGTGAGTTGCAGTCTTTCAAAAGAGAACAGAATCAATTTGATTTATAGCCAAAAAAAAAAAGATCAAACATTAAATATAATTACACTCTTCTACTTTTCAGCAAGGCCTTTTAAAAATGAAGTTTAGATAGAAGCTCTGGGTTGGATCCAGAAAGTACCTGCTATTAAAATCAGTGTCAACAATAGTGCATCATGGTTTCAGTGGGAACTGAAGTTTAATTTACTGGTAATTACATTTTGATTACACCAGAATGCTGCAGTTGTGTTGAGATTAAGGTTGGATCCAGACTAAGGCAGTCAAAATTCCATTGCTCTTGAAATCCATGGAGCTTCAATCATGAGCAGCTAGAGATGTGATAGTTCTGAACAATAATAAGAGATTCAAAGCTTTGTATTTGGGATTTTATCTTGAGGGGAATAGGAATTCATCCCTACCACTATCTTCTGACAATAGGGTATTTGTCCTTCCAATGGGTCAATGGGCCACTGAGTGAGCATCAGTTCCTTTGTAGAGATGACTGGAAATCGTATCTATGGCTTCTTTCACGATAGACTCCATGAAGGATTTTTTTCCATCCCAGATCACAAATTAGAGAAGAAGAGAATTAATTTGTGCCTGAGAAAAACACCTAGCAACAGGAAGACTATCAGTGTTCTCAGCAGGGGGAAATGGGATTTGTAGTTTCTTTTTCCGTTTTAATGAACAGGGTGAGATGCTCACTCTAACTGTCTTTTTGAGAAGAGATTTGCAAACCAACAATTTTTTGTACTCATTCTTTTTTTAAAAAAAATGCAATCAAGAAGCTTACTAGATGCAGACTCAGAGATACACTTTCTAAACTTTACGTGATTTATGCATATATGAAAGGGTTTAAAAGTCCAGCATGCTTTCAATAGTGTTATCTTCTTTGCTGTAGACAGGTTATTTATTATTCTGGCTTGTGTATACTGTAGGTAGTCCTCAACTTACGATCACAATTGGAACCAGAATACTTGTTGCTAAGCACGGTGGTTATTAAGTAAGTTGTGCCCAATTTTATGACCTTCTTTGCCATGGTTGCTAAGCGATTCACTCCAGTTGTTAAGCGAATCCAATTTCCCTTATTGATTTTGCTTGTTGGAAGCCAGCTGGGAAGGTCACAAATCATATGACCCTGGGTTGCTGAAACCATCGTAAATACACCCCGGTTGCCAAGCACCAAGATTTTGATCACGTGCCCGTGGAAATGCGATGGTTGTAAATGCAAGAACCAGTCACAAGTTACTTTTTTCAGTGCCATTATAACTTCAAATGGTTGCAAGTCAAGGACTACCTATGAATTATATTACAGTACATTACACTATACAAGAATATATGCTGGGAATTGTAATCCTGCAAATTTTGGAGTGCATCCTTTCGGGACAAAGCTGTTCATACATTTGGGATTTTATCTAAGAGAACACTTATGTTTTAATTCATGATATAAGCAGAAAGGCAGCTTCTACTTAGTTGGCTTTTAATTTTGCATACACACTTCATCTAAGTAAAATAGACTTCTGGAAAAGTCCAAAAGAGAGGCACTGTAGAATATCAGCTCTGATCAGTGGGAGAAGAAGGTTCTTGCATATGCATCCTTGTGCCTGTTTGTAGACATTGAAGGACATCTCTCCTTGTTTATGGCTTGACTTATAGTGGTATAGAGCTCATATCACCCATGTTATCTTGCCCAACTCCCTACATGCACTGCAAATATTTAAAAATAACTACTACTATACCCACTATATACTGTATGTAAAAAAAAAAGATAACCCAACTACAACACGTTTTCTTTATAAGAAGACCCAGCTTCCAAAATGGAGTGCAGTTCTCAGGTCCAAGAGATTGAAGAAGGTGAGGGGAACAGGTCTTCTATCCAGGCCTTGATAACTTCCAGTCCACCAGATGGTTAATTATGTGTCAGTTCAAGTTTAGGAGGAATTGCCTGCGCCAACCCTTCCATTAAATAGAATGAGGCAACGGCCTCAGGTGTCAGATACTGTGGGTAAGCAACTGGAGTTACCAGCTATTCCTCTTGAACTTGCTAGCCCTTTCCTTTCAGTGAACTGAGCCACAAGGAAATTTCAGCCTGTCCTGAGCTCCCAAACTAGTATTACCTTTAGTATGATTAAAAAAAAAAAGTGAATCTCTCCCTGAAGCCAAAATAAAATTCTTCTCATTTTCTATTGATGGAACAAGAGAATCTGTGCCATTTTGTTCTTCTCCACGGGTAGCAAAATGTCTTGGACCACCTCTAAGAAGGCATTGGAAAAGATGCTTCTGTGAGCTCCTATCCTCAGTGAGGGCATCTTCTCATCTCCTATCATTTCTCCTCTGCTTGTCCACATCTGCTGGGCTCAATTCACTTTTCAGACCAGAAGGAAAGCAGTGGACAATGATATTCCATTTCCTTACACCTCTGGGTATAAGGAACAGGAAAGGACATTATGAAGAGCCGAGGTGGCGCAGTGGTTAGAGTGCAGCACTGCAAGCTACTTCAGCTGACTGCTAGCTGCAGTTCGGCGGTTCAAATCTCACCGGCTCAAGGTTGACTCAGCCTTCCATCCTTCTGAGGTGGGTAAAATGAGGACCCAGATTGTTGGGGGCAATATGCTAACTCTGTAAACTGCTTAGAGAAGGTTGTAAAGCACTATGAAGCGGTATATAAGTCTAAGTGCTATTGCTATTGCTATGAAGGAGAGAAGGAAGAGACAGAACACTCTAAGTATGATGAACAATTGAGGGAACTAGGTATGTCCGGTCTAATGAAGAAAAGGAATAGAGATGAAATGATAGCACTTTTCCAGTACTTGATGGGCTGTCACAGAGAAGAGGGATTGACCTATTCTCCAAAGCATCTGAGAGCAGGACAAATAAGGGGTAGAAGCTCACTAAAAAGAGATCCAACCTAGGACAAAGGAGAAATTTCCTGATAGTGAGAACAATCAATCAGTGGAACGGCTTGCCTGCAGAAGTTGTGGGCGCTCCATCACTGGAGGTTTTCAAGAAGAGACTGGACAGCCATTTGACAGTCTTTGGTGCTCTCTCAGCTTCATTATTTTCTTGCAGGCATTTCATTACCCAACTAGGTAACATCATCAGTGCTAGAAGGGTTTCCCCTGTGTTTAAACACAGTAGTGGCTTGCCCTGTTAGTGGATGGGAGAGTTCTTGATGGTTCCTTGCTTAGGCTGTTGCTTATTGTTAATTCAGTAAAACAAGTAAAAATAGTAAAACCAATGCAGACAAATAAGCTAATAGTAAACAAGAACCTAATCAAGGAACCACCAAAAACACTCCCACCAACACTGACAGGACAAGCCCCTTGTGTATAAATAGAGAGCAAACCTCACTCTTTTCTAGCTCTGATGGTGTTACCTAGTTGGGTAATGAAACATCTAAAAGAAAACAACCAAGAGAGCCTCAAAGAGTCCACAATTCAACACTGAGCTACAAATATTTTATTCTATGAGACTCAGAAGTCTTTACGCTTATTTCATAATAAAGTGGGCAAAAGATTGGTGTGATTGTTGCCTCCTTTTTTTTCTGCAACCCTCTCTCCATCTCTCTGCAGTGTCCCTGAATGCCCAGGCTTCATTTCAATCCCAGAAAAAGAAATCTCAAGGTCTCTCCTTTCATCAGAGTTTTTTCTCTGTTCTTGAGAAATTTTGGAGAACTTCTTCTTTGTCTGAAGATCAGAGAATGATCCAGTCAGTTTCCCCACAAATTTCGTGGTGAATTGCACCTAGCGTTAAAAAAAAAAAAACCCAAGTCAGCAATAGAGAAAATCTTGTCATTGATTTAATTGCTATCTTCCCACATATGAAAAGTAGCTAAACTTGAGGCTTATCAATATGATATACATCCTTAAAACTTCACAGGGTTTCCATGGGTGGGGCATTCCAGAAAAAAAATTACATTGGTATCACAGGTAGCTGGATGGAGAAGAAAACAAACACCGATGCAAAGAATGAGTTCTACACACATCCTAGGAATAACCTGATTTTATGTAGGCCAGTAGATACATTCCTGGAACTGGGTGACACCACATTAACTATTTTGGCTGTAAGAGCTAATTTCCTTATGTCCTTTATGATGCACCTCTTGCTATCAGTTCTACTCATGTGCTGAGACCCTCTTAATATAGTTGAGCTGCTTATGCTCCATAACCATCTGGAGCAGTGGTGGGTTGCTGCCAGTTCAGACCAGTTCGCCCGAACGGGTAGCGGAAATTTGCACCCGCTCGCCGAACCGGCAGCGATGGCCGGCTGTCCACACCCCCGAACCGGTCCTCCAGTCACTGCGGCTGGCAAAGAACCCTCTGTGCTTCTGCGCATGCGCAGAGGGTCATTTCCGTGCACTTCCGTCGTGATGCGAACCGGTAGGGAAGGTAAGTGGAACCCACCCCTGATTTGGAGCCAGCTTTGTAACAGGTAGTTGCAATTAAAAATACATATTGGGAGATTTTCATGGATTTCCAAGAATACCAGTTGTATTATTTTGTACAATTACAGATGCATTGCAAGATGTTAGGGCTACACAGTGGATATGGTGATTGTTACCACACATATAAGCTCCATAATGACATCTAGCTGACCATTATTGGAAAAAAAGTGTAGTGAATTATACGACTTGATTCAAAAGATGCTTGTCTCTTAGTAGTTTCATTTAAACTCCAAACAAGCCTTATAAGAAAAGTATGAATTAGATGTCCACATGCAAACTAGCAATAACATTATTATGATATAGAACATCTGTCCCCAACTGATGCACTCCAGATAAATTAGACAATAATTCCCATAACTACAAAGCATTATTTTAATTAATGAATTAATTCATATCATGTTTATAAATATTATTTTTATAAATAACTCAAGGCAGCAAACAGATGTAATATTCCTTTCTCTTCCTATATTCCCCACAACAACAACCCTCTGAGGTGGGTTGGGCCAAGGTCACCCAGCCATTTTTCATGCCCAAGAAAGGACTAGAACTCACGATCTCCCAGTTTCTCGCCTGGTGCCTTAACCACACTATGGTTGGGTAGTCATGGAAGCAATTATGGGTGAGTCGGTGTGAATCCTTTGTACATAAGTAAGCCATGTACTTATTCATTCCACCAAATTTCTACATTTTTAATACTCTTATAAATTGTATGCAGCTTTTCATTACATCCATCTTTTGCAGGTTTCGCTGACAGATGTATGTCTGAATGCAATTCTCCCTAACAGATGTATTTTTGTACACAGCTATGCCTAATATATGCTTTTTGTATGCAATTCTTTCAAATACATGTCTTTCCCCCCTACACAGTAATTCTAAATGGGTATTATTCTATTTGCAAGTTTCCCAAATGGATCACTGTCATATGAATTTCATTTTAGAAGTGAGGGATATTTCAAAATGGATATAATCAAATGTGGTGCATTATTTGGCCATTCATGCCACGATCAAGCCATTTGGCTGTTCTTCTCAAAGAGAATGATCTTCTTACATAAAAATTCTGCTGCCAGACTAGCTGATCCAGGCATTTTGGGGGGGGTGGGGGAGGAATAACTGCTCTGAATACCAAGCATCATGAGTTAGAAATTATGAACAAAACCATCAACCCAAAGATTTGGAGAACACCATATTTCTTTCCAATTCTAGGCAACCAAACAGGAACAGTTGAGAGGGCAACATTCCATCATGCCTAGTAGTTTGGATGCCCTACATGACAAACCAAATGTTTGGCTATATATTGTATATCTGTTTTTTAAATAAGAATGTTTTTAAATATGTTTTAAATGTTTTTTTAAATAAGAAGACCTACAAGACCTACCCTTCTAGCTCTATTCTGATTGATTGATTGATTGATTGATTGATTGATTGATTGATTGATTGATTATTGAGTCTTTCTTAGGTGCTTAGGACAGCTTCACAGAGGATCATCAGGAAGTCAACACTTCCAGGCCAAACATGCTTCCATTTGTCCCAGATTGTCTCAAATGAGACTATCAAAAAGACCAAAATACCTCCTAGCCAGCAATCAACACCCAGATAAGCCCAGATTAACACCTAGTTAACGGTCTAGTTTTAAGATTAAAACTAGACCAACAATCAAGCAATAAACAATATCCCAATCAAGGAACTACCAACTCAGACAAAAAAATCAGTCAACAACAACCTAAATAAGAAACCACTAACAACTCACCCACCAACACCGACAGGGCAAGCCACGGTATATAAACAGAGGGGAAACCCTACTCCCTTCTAGCACTGATGATATTACCTAGTTCGGTAATGAAACTCTGCAAGAGAACAGCCAAGCTCAGAGAGCACCAAGGATTCCACTCCCTCCATTTTCTCTTCTCTTTAAACTAACTTTAATGAGCATGATTTCAAAATAAGAGAGCTTTCAATTGTTCTCCAATGGTATCCTGATCCTGTAACATTCATTTGTCCAGCACATACTGCAATCTCAGCTGCTTCTTGCACCATTTTCTATTGCTTTTTGACTTCTGAATATGGAAGTGAAAGCTCTCTTTTGCAAAATTAATTTCTTATTCTTACTGTTTTGCCCCTTGGCTCAAGGAAGAGGAGGGAGATACATGTGGAGCGGAATTTGTTTATTCGAAAGACACCTCGTTTCTTTTGATTCACTCCCAGTGGAAAGGTTGAAATGACAGAAGTTGATGGGTTTGCTGATCTGAAGGATCAGACATTGTGAGTCATCCTTCCTTCCTGCCACGTTGTTTTAGTAGCTGCTGTGG
This sequence comes from Thermophis baileyi, assembly GCA_003457575.1. Lineage (NCBI taxonomy): Eukaryota > Metazoa > Chordata > Lepidosauria > Squamata > Dipsadidae > Thermophis > Thermophis baileyi. The sequence goes on from QLTV01002567.1 coordinate 2,371,795, forward strand.
CTTAGATTCCTTTTTAAAGTGAGTCCTTATATAAGCAAGTGATATATGATAATGTTCAAAAAGCCCCCTGGGATTTTTCTCTACCAGTTTCCATTCAGCTGATGAAAGAGAATTAAATTCTGAAATTTCTCTCAGCGCAGAAGAAAAACCCAGTGAAAATCTTGTAGGTAGAATGTAAGTTAGGAATGAAATAGTAAAAAAGCTACTTTTGTGGATGTGATAACCAGTGTGAATGTTCTGTCTTCAGTCTTTTGCAGGTCTGCAGCCTCCCAGGGCTTCCCCACATTTAATTAAATTCCCCCAAAACAGACCTAATCAGAGTGTTCCTTCCAGGAGCTTTTCCTAATAGGAAATCTGAGCTTCAAAGCTGTCTTCAGCTCTAGAAATCTCATAGCACTCCAAGTAATGGAATTACAGATGGCATAGAATCATAGAGTTAGAAGGGGCCAGTCAGAGCCTGGATTCCAAACCTCAGTACCAGAATCATGATTAAAAGAGCTCAGCAAGAGACTGTCTGAATACATCCAATGAAAAGCCTACACTACTCTGTTAATAATTGGTCCCACTATTTAACTGTTCTTATCCTTAAGACTTTTCCTAAGTCTTAGAACAGGGGTCCCCAACCTTTTTGGTTCTGCGGACTGGGGGGGTGATAGCTTCAGTGGTTTCAGCAGGGGTGGGTGGGAATGGTTCCGGGTGCGCAACCTAAATCTCATGCATGTGCAAATGAAGCTTTGCACACTCGCCCGCTGCTTTGGTGGCCTGGTTCCCAACAAGTCACGGCCAGGAGTTAAGGACCCCAAAGATACTTTTTTTCAAGAGGCAACTGGACTTTCTTGTTTTTCTTTGAAGACATTTCACTTCTCATCCGAGAAGCTTCTTCAGCTCTGACTGGATGGTGGGGAATGGAAGGATTTATACTCCTTGCAAAACAGCTGGTCATTTGCATTCTTTTAGCGAGTTGTTGGAGGTGTCCTCAAGGTCACCTGTGTGATGCAAATGAGTGTGGAGCCTTCTTGAAACTGTTGAAAGGACTGTGTTGTAGACTGGAGATGGATGATGTTATATCCCTCCCCCTCTGTTGAGAGAGGGCTGTTCCATTTTGACATAGATGGCTTCTTTGACCCCTCTTTCAACAGCGGTCCTCTCTGTCCAATATGTGGACTTTGATGTCTTCAAAAGAGTGGCCTTTGTCTTTTAAATGCAGCTGGACTGCTGAATCGAAAGCAAAACGTCTTCAAAGAAAAACAAGAAAGTCCAATTGCCTCTTGAAAAAAGCACCTTTGGGACAACCATGACCTGGATGACTGAGAATCTCCATAGACCCCTGTCTTAGAACGTTAAGGAATTGCATGCATTCCCCTAAGGCAGAGGTCTTCAAACCTGGCAACTTTAAGACTTCTGGACTTTAACTCCCAGAATTCTGCTGGCTGGAGAATTCTGGGAGTTGAAATCCACAAGTCTTAAAGTTGCCAAGTTTGAAGACCTCTGCCCTAAGGGGATCCCCCCCCTCATATTACACATCAATGGAAAACATAATATACTGTTTGCCCTAGGATCATAGTCTTCTTCTGAAGAGACCCCAGGAATGCCATCAAGAGCCGAATAAGTCCCTCATTCAAAAAAAAAAAAAGTTCCCCTAAAAAATAAGAAGACGACCCTTTTTCGGTGAACGTCCAAGAACGTACGTTTTGGGAAGCAAAATTCTAAGACACAAATTCCATTATTTCTTCCAACGTAGCAAAATAGCAGCCGTAGGAGTGTGTTGTCTATGATGAATTAGTAAAGCTTGACTGGTTAGGAGGATTGAAGTTGAAACACCTTTGCCTGGTTCCTGAACCCTTGGGCCGTTGTTGCAAATATTAATTTTGTTCAGTCTTCTCAGCCAATTTGCCTTACTAGAAGAGGTCTTTAAGAGGAAAAAAAGGAGCATAATACTCTCTCAAGCCCTAATTAAGATTCCTTCCC
>QLTV01002567.1:2378780-2391122 GCA_003457575.1 Thermophis baileyi
TTGGGTCTGACAGTGACCCCGCGGTGTCAACCACCTCGGGGCCACAGTGACTCAAGAACACAGCTCTTTTGCGGGTGTCGGTCAGACCCAGCATATCGTTTGCTTCCAGGAACCAGTCGAATCGCCGCATGTAGCAGTCCCATTTCTCCCGGGTCGGGTCGAAAGGCGCCGGCGGGTGGAAGGTGGACATAGCGGCAGAAGGAGGCAGGAAGATGACTGCCTGGCTGGTTGAAAGTGCTGAAGAAGCTAGTCACAGTTCTCCTGGCCCAAGCCCTCGTCGCCACTGTTGGATAGTGGGTAGAGATGACAGGAGACAGACTTCCAAAGCAGCTCTTTATTACAGCTCTTGTGTAAGCAACCAGCAAAGAGCAGTCTGACAGCTTGCCCTTTTATAGGGAGCTGTCAGACAGACCAGCCAATAGCGTTTGAGCTTTTTCCCGCTCAAACGCTGGACCTGGTTGGAACCATGCAACACAGTTGAAACAGTTAGAACATAACACCAGGGTCATTCCCATGTACCATTGCATCAGCTGTAATAAATGACTCCATTTGTTAATGCCAACTATTACTCAGGATTTGTGTTATGATATCAATATCATCATCATCTGTCATCATTTTCACATTAACTCATTAACTCTGCTAAAGACACCTATGAAGAAGCCCAAAAATAAAAGAAGGGGAGGGCTATATCAGGTTAAAGTGATCTAATACATAGATAAAATGTTAAAATGGATTAATATCCCAAACATTCTCTGAAGGAACTACAACTTTGAAAAGACAAGTTGCCATTTACATATATACATCCAAACCAGTCTGTGTTGTTTCTCTGTGTCATATACAGTATGTGGGTATGTGGCAGGAGTGGGTTCTACTTACCTTTCCTACCGGTTCTGATTGTGATGGAAGTGCGTGTTTTGCGCGCACGCGCTCGCTTCACTCACACGCGCCCCCCCGTCACGTCACACAAAACACCCGGAAATGACCCTCTGCACATGCGCAGAAGCCTTTGCGCATGTGCAGAGGGTTATTTTTCAAGCCACGGCGGCCGGAGGACCGGTTCGGGGGCATGGACCGCCAGTCTTTGCTGCCGGTTCGGCGAGCGGCGGTAAATTTCCGATACCGGTTCTAAAGAACCGGTCCAAACTGGCAGCAACCCACCTCTGGTATGTGGGTATAATCTTTCTTGTTTGTTTGTTTGTTTGTTTGTTTGTTTGTTTATATTTTTATTTATATTTTTATTTATATTTATATTATTCATATTTATATTTATATTTATATTATTTATATTTATATGTATAATATTTATATTAATACTATTTATATTTATATTATTTATATTATTTATATTATTTATATTTATATTATTTAAATATTTATCATGTTTATATTTATTTGTCATGTTTATGCAGTGTATATTGGAGGTGGTGACCCTTTGAGAGCGTTATGCAATGAAATTTCATTTCACTTTAAATGATTAGTATACATTTAAAGTGACAATAAAGTTATTGTAAGTCTAAGTTCTTGAGGCCTGAATAGCAATCTTCTCCAACCTAGCACCTGGTTGACGTGTTTAGTCCTGCAGTTTCCAGGGCTTTCCCAACATGGCCAATGGAGCTCTGGTGTTTCTAGCCCTAATATGGATGGTACTCCATATTATATGGAGAAGGGTAAGCTAATTTTAAATGGAAGAAAGTTCCAGGAGTATCACTTCTTTTTTCATCTCATTTGGCTTCAAGGTAGATGATCAAATCTAGTAGACTTAGAGTGAGAAAGACACCAAGCCTATCAAATAAAAAGGTTGATAGTCAAAAGAGAATGAAGAAGAGAAACTTAGCCTGAACCTCACTTCCATGGCTATATATTATGAGAGTTTAAACTCAACATCCCTGGAAATCATGTGATTCAAGGAAACCAACTTAGATCATGTCAATGAGATCAAAACTTTCTAACCACACTGCCTTTCTCTTTTCAGACTCTGCTAAAAGAAATTAACCAAGATGAATTGGTCTGGTTTGGAAGACCTCTTGGGGGGAGTGAACAAATACTCCACAGCGTTTGGGCGTATTTGGCTCTCGGTTGTCTTCATCTTTCGGCTTCTAGTCTACTTAGTCGCAGCAGAGAAAGTCTGGGGAGATGACAATAAGGACTTTGACTGCAACACTGAGCAGCCAGGTTGTCCCAATGTCTGCTATGACCTTTACTTTCCAATCTCTCACATCCGACTCTGGGCCCTGCAACTCATCCTTGTCACCTGTCCTTCCCTGTTGGTTGTTATGCATGTAGCCTATCGGCAAGCCAAACTGAAGAAACGTTTACAGAAATGTGGGAATAACTTCAGACCACGTTATCCTCCAGGCAAGAAGCGTGGAGGGTTATGGTGGACCTACCTCTTCAGTCTTCTCTTCAAAGCTACGGTGGACATTGTGTTCCTGTTTATCTTTTACCACGTGTACCCAAACTACAAGCTTCCTACTCTAGTCAAATGCTCTCTCCCACCTTGCCCTAACCTAGTTGACTGCTACATAGCCAGGCCAACAGAAAAGAACATCTTCACTCTGTTCATGATTATTACTGCCTGTGTGTGTGTCCTACTTAGCCTCCTGGAAGCTTTCTATCTCATTGGGAAAAGATGTAAGGAGAGCATTCAAGACCGAAGTGAAAGTCACAGCAGAGAGAGTGGAGAAGTATACTTTCTCAAAAGAGACAACTGCTCCCTGTCCCCAAGTAAACAGGACACCACCAAAATAGATGGGGAGATTTTTCATGGGTCAGATTATAAGCCAGTCACTTCACCTCTCATAAGCAACTCCCAATGTGGAGAACCTTCAACACTTGGGAAGCTGGAATAAATACACACCCATGAAAAAAGAAGAGCTTGGGCACCATCCATATTGCTCCATTCCAATACCAACACTTTCCGTTAAGCTGGAAATGTGAGAAGTGTGAGAAATGGTGGCAGTTATAGGGGATTAGGGAAAAAGAACATTCATCTAGCTCTGTTTTTCAGGTTTCAATAGCTACTGTATTTTGCCATGTAATCCGCTCCGGGTTTATGTTCCAACCAGGCAGCCATGCCCTTCTTCAAGGTGGTCCATTACAATCCCATCTGCCTTTCTGATTTTTTTTTTAACCACATCACTCATACTTAGCCCTCATGAGTTTAGTGTTTTCTTCCCCATCCAAACTCCAAACTTCCCCAGCTCCAAAACATTGCAGCTCTGGAAACCTAAGAATTCTAGTGTCTGCTGATTCTTCTGCAAGGGGTTGATGGTTCTTCTATCCAAGCATGGTTCTTCTTTCCAGGAGAGAGAAAGGGGGGGGGTGTCTTCAATTGCCATATTCATTTATTTTGATTCTTTTAACGGAAGGCATCTAAATTATTTGTCAACAATACATTGTTCACTTTCTAACCCAATCTAATTTTTAAAATCATCTCACTATCAAGGAAGATATTTGGTGAAACCGGTATTGAGATGGTTTTCCAATCAAGAGAACTTGGAAATGTAAAATAAAACTTAAGACATGGTGGCTAATGGAGGAAAGGCAATGCACTGTGTCCTAGCCCCAATGAAGTAGTGAAGTTCCTAGCTTGAAAAATGTGTGTTCTCATTTGCAGGAGCCAGGAATGGCAAAGAAGAAGATGCATATGGTTTGATGGTCTGCCATCATTACTGACATTCAGCTTGATGGTCTATGAATTGTCAAGAGTGAATCTAGGCACAAAACAAGGCATATTATTAATAATTGAAAATCAAATTTTGGATAATAAAGATCTGTCTGATATCAATGAGATCATTTAAACATGTAGCTCACTTTCCTCTTGGTTTACTGGAAGCCATTTCCCAAAATTTCATAGGCGTCTTCACCAACTATATTTGGAGATCACAGGGTTAAGCTTTAAGATTATTGGCATAGCAAACCATTAACTTCGATTCCTCCCTTTCTTCCTGTTATGCTTTCTGGGTTAGGAGATTGGTGCTAGGCATGCAATAGATGAGAAATATCACAATGATCTATTACATCCTTGTGTAAGTTCCACACCTCAATGCCAACTGATCATCTCCGTTTTAAGTCCTGATTTTCTCGTTGATCGACAACTTAGCTTGACTGAAACTCTACAAGCCACGGCAAACCCACCCCTCCTCTGAATTGGCACACTCCAGTAGTTAATTATGTGCTATTGATGGGTTGATTGCTATTAATTATATGTCACATGTTTTCTGATTCATTTCTCCACTTATGATCTAATAGAATATTGAGAAACTATTTACCGCTGACCTAAATTCTCTCTTTCTCAATTACTAAGTTGCCCAGGGAAACTTCTGGAATAGTTTGTTTGTTTTGGAGAAAAGGAGAAAATATACATTTTAGAAATAAAATAAATTGAGATTTTTTCCCCCTGAAATAGAAATGGCTATCCATCTTTTGAACCAAGAACATTTAATTTAGTTTACTAAATTTAAAATAAATCACATCACTTATCTGTAAAGTATGTAAGACATCATGTGAGGCCTACAAACTTGAGTCAACCCATTTGTTCATCTAGCTCAAGATTATAGATGCTTACTGGCAGCAGCTGTCTATGATTTCAGGGCAGACCATTTCCAATTTTTGATCAAGATGTCAGGAAGTGAACTTTTGATCTTCTGCACAGACAACTGTCTTATATTGACATACACCAATTGTTATTCTACCTAATTCTCAGGGTTTCAGACTGAAATCTTTCCTAAAAATTCTTGGAGAATTCAGAAATCCGGATGCCTTACTTGTGAAGAACAAATCTCTGTGCTGTTGCACTTTATTTTATCGTTGGTTTAATCAGAATTTTAGTTAGTTAATTTTTAAGGAGCAGTTATAATTATAATAGCTACATTTACATACTTGAACACTTTTAGTATTTAATGTAATGATGCAGGCAATGATAAATAAAAATGCTGAAGTTGGCTAACTACAATTAGTTGTTGTCTTATTTCAAGATACCTCACCCTCTTTCACGATACCCAGAACAGGAGTTCTTTGTTACAATTGGGATATTATGAAAATGCTTTTAGTTCTGGTTATTTTGAAATAAAGAAGGACTAAGAGGAAATTACCTATATTTTTTTCCATTGCTTCTAAGAGTAAGTACATACTTCGTTTTGAAGGACTTGGTAAATTTAAATTCAGGAATAGACTTCTTAAGAAAAGAATGTGCCATTGTCTACAAAATAGTTCATTCCGAGATATTTCAAGCAAAAAGAAATATATATAAATATATATGTGCATAAATATAAATATATACACTTGGCTACAGGATGGGGGGAATCTCATTGAAATTAATGATGGAGATTTCCAAGAAGACATTATCTGTTGGTTTATTTGTTAGGTTCATATCTAATCTTTCCATAAAAAAAAACCTAATACTACTCTCATGAGAGACAATAAAAATAAATAGATCAAGGAATTTTAAACTGTAAAATCAACTTATCAAACAAGAATTATAAATAGTTTAAAATCATCTCATCGTGTATCTCTGCAAGTATACTGCACAAGGAAGGTCTAAAACTAATTTGCATTTTTCTTACAACAACAAATTATAATTGTATTTCATAAGCTGGAACATCTAATGTACAAAATTTTCTGTTTACCCAGTGGAAATTGTGTCAATGTAGACACTTCCAATAGTGGAGGAGATATAAATAAGGATTGAATTAGTCGAATCTTGGTGTTCTCTGAGCTTGGTTGTTTTCCTGCAGGTATTTCATGACTAGGCTAGGAAACATCATCAGCACTGATCAAGCTCAGAGAACACCAAGAACCCAAAATATATACACGTTTTGTGCATTAGGATACAAAATTTGCATTTGACATAACATTTAGAAATTTAAACAGCATCAAAATTCTGATGCTATAAATTTGAAATTTGAAAGATGGCATGCATGCTGTGAGACACAAATAGGTCTGAAATTTTTGGCTAGGTTTTTTTTTTAATTAATTAATTGCTTGGTTGGTTAGTTGGTTGGTTTTTCTTACTCCACTCACCCACTTTTTCTGAACATTGTTTCAACATCTTGTCATGACATAGTTCCTACCAATTCAAATGGAAAGAGGGGGAGAGAAAGGAGAATATTAATATATTTCTCACTGCATAATCATAATTATCCCCTCTGCCAGTGCCATGTCTTGTAATCTCTTTGCAATATGTGGATGTGAACAAATCGGATGTGAACAAAAGCAAAAAGAACTCAGAGACATTCAGAAAAGGTGTGTGTCATGTTTTCTTTTAAAAAGAGAGAACAAACTTCAATAAACAGTGTGTGTGTGTGTGTGTGTGTGTGTGTGTGTGTGTGTGTGTGTGTGTGTGTGTGTGTGTGTGTGTATTGTGTGTTTTACAAACAACAAAATTGGTGGTTACAGAAAAACTGGGTATTGAAGTTAGAAAACCAAAACCAAAATTATATTCAATCCTAATGTGGAAAATCAGATTGGATAAAGAAATAAAGATCAGATGCAAGTAATTTAAAGACATGAAAAGGCAAAACTGGAAGAATGCAAGGATTAAGACAACCCTAATAAAAAGTTGGCTTTGCCCCAGCAAAATGGAAAAAGTTTTGGAAACCATAAAGCAAGAAATAACAGCAATAGCAGGGAAAATTGAACGCTATGAGGCATGAATCATCCAATTTAAGCAAAATCAGTTATTGCATTCAGATCAGAGGCCATTTTACCAAAGTATAAATGGCAATAAAAATTCTGAAAATGGAAAACCAAATGAGACAAAAACAATCCAGTTTTGGAAAGATTGATGGGAAACTGCTGGATGGATGTTAAACTTTTGAAGATGAATTTAGTAAAAATCAAACAGAAGAATTAACAATAACAGCAGAAACAGTTAAAAATTGAGTGAAAAGAATTAAAAACTGGACATTTTCTGGAAATAATGAATTATGGCTTCTGGAAATAAGCCAAACTGTACGGCTTTTGGCTCAGATATCTCATTAGTAAGAATCGAGGTGATGCAGTGGTTAGAACTGTAGGCTAACTCACTGCTCACTGCCAGGAGTTCGATTCTGAATGGCTCAGGGTTGACTCAGCCTTCCATCCTTCCAAGGTTGGTAAAATGAGGATCCAGATTGCTGGGGCAATATGCTAACTCTGTAAACCACTTAGAAAGGGCTCTACAGCACTATGCAGTGATATAAGTGCTACTGCTATTAGCTTACATCCAATTATTGCCAAACAGCTTAATGAATTATTGCATAGAGGAGTCATCAATGACTTTTTAATAACTGGCAAAACTTATCTGATTCAAAAAGACTCAGTGAAAGGGACAACACCAGGAAACTGTAGGCCAATAGCATGCTTGCCTATAAAGTTTAAATTAGTCACTGGCATAATAACAGACAACATCCAAGATTATTTAAAAGGAAATAACATCCTCCCAATAGAACAGGAAGGAAAGAAAAGGAAAAACAGAGGAACAAAAAATCAGCTTCTGATTGATAAAATGATTTTGCAAAAGACTCAAAACTACCGTAAGTGGCACATGGTCTCAATTGATTATGAAAAGGTGTTTGATTCATTACCACATAGTTGGATCATCCAATGTTTGAAAACAACTGGTGTCAGTAAAACCTTAGAATGTTCCTAGAAAAAATAGTGAGATAATGAAATATAAAATTGGTGGTCAAAAATGAAAAATATGGGTTTGTCAACCTTAGGAGACGCATCTTCCAGGATGACTCTTTATCACCCTTATTATTTGTCATTGTTTTGAAGAAAATAAATCATGACTACAAACAGCAAAACAACGTTGATAAAATCCTGTACTTGCTTTATATAGGTGATCTGAAGCTTTACGGAAAATCAGAAGCTGAAATCCAGTCATTGGCAAACTTTAAGAACTTTTAGCACAGGTACAGCAATGGAATTTGGCCTAGAAAAATGTGCTATGTAAGCAATAAAGCAAGGTAAAATCATGAACAGTAATTGAATTGAATTGAAATGCTGACTGGCCAAACCTCCAGGAGCCATCAGGATGAAGCCCACAAGAATCTGGGCATTTTGTGGTTGGTGAACATCAAGCATGGACAAGTTATAAATGTGATTAGTAACAAATATATCCAAAGAGTCAGAAAAGCATTAAAGACAAAATGGAACGGTAGAAATACCATCAAAGCTATCAATACCTGGTCTATATCTGTGATACGTACACTACAGTGGTGGGATTCATTTTTTTTTACTACTGGTTCTGTGGGCGTGGCTTGGTGGGCGTGGCGTGGCTTGGTGGGCGTGGCAGGGGAAGGATACTGCAAAATCTCCATTCCCTCCCCACTCCAGGGGAAGGATACTGTAAAATCTCCATTCCCACCCGAGTCTAGGGGAAGGATACTGCAAAATCTCCATTCCCTCCCCACTCCAGGGGAAGGTTACTGCAAAATCCCCATTTCCTCCCGATCAGCTGGGACTCGGGAGGCAGAGAATAGATGGGGCGGGGCCAGTCAGAGGTGGTATTTACCAGTTCTCCGAACTACTCAAAATTTCTTCTACCGGTTCTCCAAAACTGGTCAGAACCTGCTGAAACCCACCTCTGGTACACTACTGGAATTATTATCTGGACAATTTAGATTGAAAAACAAGGAAACTGATGACTATTCCCTATGTTTACATCCTTGTAGTGATATTAATGGATTATACCTGCCCCATAGAAATAGAGGCAGAGGTTTACTTCAGGTCAAACAACTGCTTAAGATGAAAAGCATGTTTATGTAAAAGACAGTCAAGAAAAAGCATTGGTACAAGTTAAAAATTTGAACTTACTGAATATACAGGAAACAAAACATGAATATTGAAATAATGTAATAAAAACCTGAGCAGAATACTTGCAATGAAAAGCATTACATGGTCAAATTCTACAAATGTTCAAGCGGGGAAGTGGATAAAAATAAAATCTGGCGATGGCTTACAAGTGGAACATTTAAAAAAGAAAGTGAAGGCTTGATTTTGCTTGCAATCTGCAAAGCCTGATGCAAGCAAGGCCAGAAGTGAAAAATCGTCAAATGATTCAAAGTGCAGATTGTGCAAAGAGGCAGAAGAAACAGTAGATCATATATTTGTGCAAGAAGGTCACACAAACTGATTTCTAAACAATGACATCTCGCAGTCGCCAAAATGATTCACTGGAACATCTATGAAAATTATCATGTGCCAGTAATGAAAAATTGGCAGGAACATAAGAGTTGAAACAGAAGTTGAAAATGAGCAGGTTAAAATATTGTGGGATTTCCAAATACAAACCTCTACATAAGAATAGATAGAGGAGGAGGAATTCACTAATGTGTCAATCCAACATTTCAAGCTTCTGTTATTATACCCTTTAACAACACAGAGAATCTACAACTTACAACCAAAGCTGCGATCAGCACTGTCGTTGCTAAGCAATGGAGTCGTTAAGTGACTTGTACCTGATTTTACAACCTTTTTTGCCATGGTCATTCAGTGAATCAGGCTTCCCCCATTGACTGCTTGTCAGAATCCCCTGGGAAGGTTGTAAATGATAGTCACATGACTCCAGGATGCTGCAAACATCACAAACAGAGGTGAGTTTCAGCAGGTTCTGACCAGTTCTGGAGAACCGGTAGCGGAAATTTTGAGTAGTTCGGAGAACTGGTAAATACCACCTCTGACTGGCCCCGTCCCCATCTATTCTCTGCCTCCCGAGTCCCAGCTGATCGGGAGGAAATGGGGATTTTGCAGTATCCTTCCCCTGGAGTGGGGTGGGAATGGAGATTTTGCAGTATCCTTCCCCTGCCACGCCCACCAAGCCACGCCCACCAAGCCACACCACGTCCACCAAGCCACGCCTACAGAACCGGTAGTAAAAAAAATTGAATCCCACCACTGAATGAATACATGCCTGTTGCTAAGTGCCCAAATTTTGATCATGTGACCATAGAGACGGTCATTAAGTGGGCAAACCAATCATTAAAAAAAATTCTTTTAGCTCTATTGTAACTTTGAACAGTCACTAAATAAATGGTCATGGGTCAAGGACTATCTGTAAAGTAGAATTCTAGAAGTGTCATGTTTCTGCCCTACCTTGAAGGGCTGGCATCAATCTTGAAAGCCTGGCAGTCAGGGGTAGGTTCTAACTTACCTCGCTGCTGGTTCGCTTCCTCCTGCGCCGCGTGGCTGTGCCTCCTGGGCGTGCCAAAAAAGCCAAAAAAAAGCCAAAAACAAGATGGTGACACATGCGCAGTGCCGGAAACTCAGCTTCTGCGCATGTGCAGAAGAAAAACCCGGAAAAAATAAAATAAAAATTAAAAAAAATCCCCCCAAAAAAGAAGCCGAAAACAAGATGGCGATGCATGCGCAGTGCCGGAAACTTGGCTTCTGCCATGCGCAGAAGAAAAAAAAAACGGAAAAAAATTCAAAAAAAAATTCAAAAAAAAAGATGGCGGCGCCCACAGACCGGCACCGACAGAACCGGTTCCGTGACATCACCGTGACGTCACCAGCGGGTCACTACTGGTTCGGGTGAACCGGTGCGGACCAGGAGGAACCCACCTCTGCTGGCAGTGATCCCTTCTCTCTCCTCACACCAAAGTGAGTCAAGGTGGGGTAATCTTGAGTTTCTATTTCACCCATCCTCTCTTTCAAGGATAAACCTATGTGCATTTAACCATTTTTGCATTCCTTGTTCAACATGATCCTCCTCTACAGCAGTGGCCCCCAACCTTTTGGGCACCAGGGACCGGTTCTGTGGAGTGAGGTTTTTTCATGGACCAATGGGGACGTGGTTTTGTGTGCTGCCTGCATCCCGCAGATGGGGCTTCATTTGTTTGCGCAGCCCGGTTTCTGGCATGCTGCGGACCGGTGCTGGTCCACGGACTGGAGGTTCAGTCCACGGACTGAACTGTGACACAGTTGGGAGATCCTGCTCTGCAACATGGACCATAATAGACATGTTAAGAAGTGCCAGAGTTAGGAATACTGACAAGAGTCCTCATATTAGTAGATGAGAAAGGGTTAAATATAATTGCCATCAGAGTTGGCAGGCTAAAACACTGCACCTTCCTGAATTTGCAAAATACCAAGACTATTTCAGAGTATGACAGCCACATAATCTACTTAACAGCCCACTCAGAGTAAGTACTTAAAAAAACACAGTTATAACACAAAGAACTACCTGTTTTTTGATGCCCCTACCCATAGTAAATGTCACCTAACCGTTCCTATCTTGCAAACAAAGTAGGTCAGATCAGTTCAGCACTTGCATGAAGATAGTTTATTAATTGCTTAGTCTCACAACCATTTCAAAAAAATAAAACTAAAATAAATTACAAGATCTGATCCAGGGTAAAATAGATGAAAGAAAATATAGTAATAAAATGCAGTAGGTGCTAAATACAAGGAATCAACATTCCGATAAATACACACCTTTACAGGATACCCCAAATCTGTTTGATGTAATGGGTTCTTAGCTCAACTGCCTTAATTATAAACTTAGCAGTTTTGCTCACAATTAACAGATTAGAGCCCAGGAGGAAATAGGACAATCTGAGATTCAGATTCTGCTGGGTTGTTCTTTCAAGTAGGGATGTTAAGTATCACACAAATATTACATCCAGTTTTGATCACCATGATATAAAAAAGATGTTGAGATTCTAGAAAGAGTACAGAGAAGAGCAACAAAGATGATTAGGGGACTGGAGACTAAAACATACAAAGAACTGGGCATGTCTAATTTAATGAAAAGAAGGACTAGGGCTGACATAATAGCAGTATTCCAGTATCTAAGGAGTTGCCCCAAAGAAGAGGGGTTCAACCTATTTTCCAAAGCTCCTGAGGGTAGAACAAGAAGCAAGAGATGGAAACTAATCAAGGAGAGAAGCAACCTAGAACTAAGGAGAAATTTCCTGACAGTTAAAACAATTAATCAGTGGAATGATTTGCTTCCAGAAGTTGTGGTTGCTCCAACACTGGAGATTTTTAAGACAAGATTGGACAGTCATTTGTCTCAAATTTATTTATGTATTTATTTATTTATTTATTTTGTCAAGCATGTATATGATTACAGGCAAAGTATAAACATTAATATGAGTATATAATAAGTACAAACTTGGTTTTGAGTACATATTTTTCGAATACATGAGGACTTTAGGACAGGGACAGTAGGCACGCTGGTGCGCTTATGCACGCCCCTTACAGACCTCTTAGGATTGGGGTGAGGTCGATGGTAGACAGTTTAAGGTTAAAGATTTGGGGGTTTGGGGAAGAAACTACAGAGTCGGGTAATGTATTCCAGGCATTGAGCACTGTGTTGCTGAAGTCGAATTTTTTGCAATAAAGTTTTGAGCATTT
>QLTV01002567.1:2425863-2447303 GCA_003457575.1 Thermophis baileyi
CCCCCTCCTCTCCTCTCCTCTCCTCTCCTCTCCTCTCCTCTCCTCTCCTCTCCTCTCCCCTCCCCTCCTCTCCTCTCCCCTCCCCTCCCCTCCCCTCTCCCACTTTATTTCATTTAATTTCATTTATCCCGATAGCTACCAAATAAGGTTTGTTCTTTATGTCATTGAAAAATAGGCAATTCCCCTGGAGAGATTTTATTGCACTCTGAATTACTGCATTAAAGAGAACCAACCAAAGTGCCTATTTTTGTAGGAAAAGAGGCCATACATCCTTGAACACAAGCAAGCTAAATTTGAAAATCAATGTATGCTTCTAAAAATGATAGACAGAAAGATACAGTTATTTAAGAGGAAAGAAAAAAATGTATGTGAAAAAGGTATACATCAAGGAAATGTTATATACATATATTTATATACTGTAACATGTTGATAGGGATTATGAGGGTTATATATTAGTTGAGAACAGAATAACAGAGTTGGAAAGGACCTTGGAGATCTTTTAGTCCAACCCTCTGCTCAAGCAGGAAACCCTATACCCGTGATGGCGAACCTATGGCACGCGTGCCACCTGTGGCACGCGGAGCCCTATCTGAGGGCACGTGAGGCGTTGCCCTATGTCAGCTCCAGTGCGCATGTGCGTGCTGGCCAGCTGATTTTCGGCCTTCTGGAGGGCGGGGGGAGGCCGTTTTCGCCTTCCCCAGGCTTCAGGAAAGCCTCCGGAGCCTGTGGATGGTGAAAAAGGGCCCAACGGGCCTACCGGAAGTTCCCGTTGGGCCCGTTTTTCACCATCCACAGGCTCAGGAGGCTTTCCTGAAGTCTGGGGAGGGCAAAAAATGGCCCAACAGGCCTACCGGAAGTCCGGAGGCTTCAGTGAGGCCTGCGCGGGGGGCAGGGCGGGGGGGCTTGTGGCGCATGCATGGGGGAACGGCATTGCATTATGGGTGAGGGCACGTGTGCGCCCTTTTGGCACCCAAGCAAAAAAAGGTTCGCCATCACTGCTTTATACCATTTCAGACAAATGCAATCTCTTCTTAAAAGATCTCCAGTGTTGGAGCACCCACAACTTCTGGAGGCAAATCATTCCACTGATTAATTGTTTTAACTGTCAGGAAACTTCTCCTTAGTTCTAGGTTGGATCTCTCATTGATTAGTTTCCATCCATTACCTCTTGTCCTGCCTTCAGGTGCTTTGGAGAATAGATTGACACCCTCTTCCTTATGGCAGTCCCTCAAATACTGGAACATTGCTATCATATCGCCCCTAGTCCTTCTTTTCATTAAACTAGACATACCTAATTCCTGCAACCTACAAAAGCTTATTATGTGAGAAAACATCAAGAACAAAAAGAACCGTACAAAATAAAGGCAAAATACTTCCTACTACAGCAGTGAAGCTTCATTTCAGAGGTTCATATAGTAAGCCATCTCAGCAAATGTTTAGATCCAACCAATTAGGTCCAAACTTAATCAACAATTCAGACTGAATCTCGGAATCAGAAGCTTCCCATTTAATTCAATGATATGAATCAATTCAATGATTCAAACTGGAACCAATCCACCCCACCCTGGTGACTGGAAATCTCAGCAGACCAGAACATTATTGTTTTCCATAATGTATACGTGATTGATCTAGCGTAGACCTTGGTAAACATAATGCCTTTGGTTAATAAAGACTAGGTGTTCTTTTCTGGTATAATAATGAACCTAACCTGGAATTCACTCAGCTGTCCTTGGCTAGCAAAATTTTGTCTGAAACATTGCTAAGGTATTTAGGCCACCCATCCTTGTCCAATACAAGAAGTTCTGGATCTCCAGAGGTAGGTATCAGTGAACTTTGTTTCCAGATGCTAATAGAGAAGGATGCCTAAAACAAAGGTAACCATTCACTCCTTCCTATAACTTGTCTCTTCTTGCATCACACAGCTTTATGATCAAGTGCCTCCTACAGCTAACTTCTTTGCGAACTAATTTGACCGCTGAATTTCCTTTGACATTTTTATTACATGACTTCATCTCTCTCTTTAATCAAGGTGAGCAAAGCACATATACAGTCCTGCAAAGCGGCAGAAGGATTTGGGCATATCTATAAAAGATTTTCTATGGCCAAATGCTAACATGACACTCCTTTTCATACTGTTTCTGTGCTTCAGTCAAACTTCAGAAGAAGAATGCAAGGTGAATCCCAACTGGAAGAATATAGCTGAAGAAAACATACGTTAGACCGGTATTTCTCAACCTTGCCCATGTTAAGATGGGTGGACTTCAACTCCCAGAATTCTGGGAATTGGAAGTCCACCCCTCTTAACATGAGCAAGATTGAGAAACACTGTGTTCGCCCAATCCTAGACTACTGTCCCACTGTTTGGAATGCTTACCATATATCAGACATTAATACGATCGAGCGAGTTCAGAAGTACTTTACAAGAAACATTTTGCATTCTCCTGTCCATAGTAGAATAATACCCTATGCTGTTAGGCTTGAAAATCTTGGTTTGGATAGCTTAGAACTGTGACACTTGTGGTTACACTTAGGTATTGCATGCAATATTAAGCATAGTAATGATTTGCCTGTAAATAACATTTTTTGGTTTTAACTGTAACGCGTGTGAATAATCGCTTTAAACTTAATGTAAACCATTTTAAACGTGATTGTCAAAAATTCAATTTTTGTAATAGAGTTGTCAAAGTTTGGAATATTCCATCCGATTCCGTTGTCTCAGCTACTAACCTTCATAGTTTTAACTCCAACTTAACTCCATCTGTGGACCTCACCCCATATCTAAGAGGTCCTTAAGGGGGTAAGTGTGTAAGTGCACTAATGTGCCTATCATCCCCGTCACATTTTAATTACTTTCATTTTGCTTGTTCGAATTTGTAATTTTCATTTAATGATAAATAAAATAATGAAATGAAATGAAATAATAAAATAAATAATAATGAAATAAAATAAAATAAAATCCAATCTGAAGAATATGGTCCATAACTGATTGCTTCAAGGCTAATCATGGATTGTAGAATCATAAAATTGTTGAAAAGGGCTACAGTAAAGTCAATTGTCTTAATTTTTCAAAAAGCATCTGAGTCTAGCCTTCACAAAGAAAATACAGTGTTTTTCCATACGGATTTAATGGCTAGGCCTTAGTTGAACTATTTTATGAATAAACACTTCTCCATGCCCTGAAAGCAGCTGTAGCAACTTTCTAGTAGTTTGTTTAGAGGGCACACAACCAGCTTTGTATTATCTGACACAATTGCTTATCTGAGAAAATACTGTTTTATGTGAAGAAAACACCAAGGAATTCTGTCATTGACTTTCAAAAGCCTCAAAACCCCTTGAAAAGCCTCAAAAACACCCAAAAGACAATTTTGAAAACACAATCAACTGAATAATCTAATAAATTTAGTCAATATGGCACTGATTTGTCTGTGGCAGTTGGCGGAAACCATCTGCATCAACTGAATTTGAAAAATGCTTTGGTTCCAGGCAAATTTGAAGGAAGGCTCTCTAATTATTAAAAGTATCTTGGTTTTCTCTATAATGCCTTTGCGGTATTTTAAACTTGTGTACAAGCACATTTTCCTGGGTTAATTATACGCAATAATTGTGAGTTTCTTCTCCTTCCTGAGGAAACTTAAACATTTGTTTGGTCTCATACATTTTAGTAAATTATTTTTAGTTGGCAAGGATTGCATTTTGTTGTGTTTTTTTTAACATATGGGAGAGCCAAGGGATTCATTCCACCTTTTTCACCTTTTAAAAAACACTAATAACTAACTTGGTAATTCCTTCAACTCAGGGGTGGGTTCTAACTTACCTCACTGCCGGTTCGCTTCCTCCCGTGCCACGTGGGCGCACCATGTGGGCACACCTTGTGGGCGCGCGCACTTTGCGCGTGTGCGCATGCGCAGTGCAAAAAAATAAAAATAAAATAAAATAAATTCAAAAAGCCGAAAAGATGGCGACACATGCACAGTGCCGGAAGCTCGGCTTCTGTGCATGTGCAGAAGAAGAAAAAAATAAAAATAAAAATATATTTTTTAAAAAAATTCAAAAAAAAATATGGCGGTGCCCATGGACCGGCACCAACTGAACCGGATCCGTGATGTCATCATGACGTCACCAGCGGGTCGCTACCGGTTTGGGCGAACTGGTCCTAACCGGAAGGAACCCACCTGTGCTTCAACTACCACAGAACTGGTTGGAAAGCTGTAGTCTCAGCAGAGAAAAATATCGGATTAGTCTTTTGAAGTCTTGGAAGCAAAATAGGCCTGGTTAGTAGTACCTGGATAACAGGCTAGAGATTTTAGAACTGCAGACAAGATGGGGAAGTTTTTAGAAAAAGAACAGAAGGAAACCATGGACACAAGTTTAATTTTTATTGCCAAGAAACCTACATGGATAAAGTCACCTGGCAGCTGCATTTCTTGGAGGGAGATGGTTGCACTTATGAAGAAGGGTAGATGGAGGATGTAGGATGACAGCTCTCCCACTTTTGAACGTGCTTGTGGCATCGAGAGCCAGTTTGGTGTTGTGATTAAGGCACAAGACTAGACCTTAGGAAGTTGTGAGTTCTAGTCCTGCCTTTGATATGAAGCCAGCTGGGTGACCTTCGGCCAGTCCCTCTCTCTCAGCTCGGAAGCAACCAATGGCAAGCCATTTCTGAAAGACCTAGCCAAGAAAACTGAAGGGACTAGTCCAGGCCAAGAGTCAAGGCTGACTCAAAGGCAACAAAATAAATAATATGGCATCAATTTGCAGCGCGACACTTCACCTGTCACCTTGCTGATTTTGATATCCACCCACCTCAGACGCTGCTGTCACTGGGCATCAAGCTGGATTGGGAGGTTGAATTTCTCATCCTTCTGCAACTGGATAGTTTGCCAACCTTTAATAAATAATCTCTTAATAAGACAGTACCTATCAAGTCCTCAATCATTCCTACCTTTTTAACAATCCTGTTTTAGCAACGACTTCAAGAATGGTTAGCTAGGTTATGGCTAAGATGGCGAAGCCTTCCCCCCCCCCCCCCACTCATGTGGTTGAATAGAAAATTCAGCTCAGAGTAGCATAGTGCTGTAGCAGTTTCCGCCATATACAAGTAGTCCTTGACTTACGACCACAATTGAGCCCAAATTTTCTGTTGCTTAAGTGAAACATTTGTTAAGTGAGTTTGCCCCGTTTTACGACCTTTCTTGCCACAGTTATTAAAGGTGAATGACTGTAGCTGTTAAATTAGTCAAACTGTTATTAAGTGAATCTGGCTTCCCCGTTGACTTTGCTTGTCAGAAGGTCGCAAAAGATGTTCACGTGATCATGTGACACTGCAACCGTCATAAATACAAGTCAATTGCCGAGCATCTGAATTTTGGTCACAAAAAATGAGTCATCAATGATCATAAGTGTGAAAACTGGTCATAAATCTCTTTTTTCAGTGTCATTATAACTTTGAATGGTCACTAAACTAACTGTTGTAAGTTAAGGGCTACCTCTATATATATTTGGACTATTGTGAAATCTGGTACCATCTGTTTCTACCTTGAATCAAAATCCATCTCACTGAAGTTTATTCTCTACAGAGGCCCAGTAAATTTGCAAAGCATCATAAATAATATTGACATTGCTGGGTTCTGTGGCCATCTAAGTACAGCATTTAACAGCAAAACACTCATATTTTTAGCATTCTCTGTTCACAAGTATATGTTAGTCACCTACATGCTCTGTAACCTGGGAAACTATTTCTACTTTAGGAAATGGATAGCTCAAAGACTCATTAAGACTCAAAAATGTCAGAGAATAGTTCAAGCAAAGAAAATTAGTGAACCCAGACATCAATATACAGTACTTACATACTTTTTAAGCATTCAGATTTAAAAGACCTGTTTATTTTTCACAAGGGCAAAGAGCTACCTTCCTTCATCTTACAAAAGCAACCACAGAAAGGGTTGATTCATCTGTGGGCAGGTGTGTTATTTCAAACAACTGAAATTGAAAAGATGGAGAAAAGAGAAAATAACATTTAACAAATGTAGTGTGAGTGGGAGGATATCTAAGAAAATAAAATAGGGGTTAACTCTGGACCAGCCGAAGTTCAGTTGCTGATGGAAAGAGGGAACCGTGGCAAGAAATATTGAACATTTTAAAGATTCAAGAAAAAAAGGAGGAAAAAATGATAATGCAGAGACTCAAAATGGATGGAATTACAATACTGAGAATTCCTAGCTAATATTCTTGAGGCGAATGTATGTTCTGTGGAGAGATGCTAAAAATTCTTTTGAACTGACTGGGTTAAGAGGAAAAAAAGGAGTATTTGCTCTGATAGAAGAGAATATTTGTTAATTTTCGTCAGGCTGCCGAGCAGTATTGATGCTAGGTGGAAAGAATGAAAAATAGCCTTGAATACCTCGAAGTGCTTTTGCTTTTTTTTTTTAAAGCAACGGGACTGTTTTTTTATTTGAGAAAGAAGAGGAAGACATTATCCAAGAAGCTTCATCAGTTATAATTCATAAATTATAATTTGAGACAACTATGACCTGGATTACTGAGAATCTCCATAGACCAGTGTTTCTCAACCTTGGCAGCTTGAAGACGGGTCAACTCCCAGAATTCCCCAGTCAGCATACTGGGAGTTCTGGGAGTTGAAGTCCACCCATCTTCAAGCTGCCAAGGTTGAGAAACACTGCCATAGACATATAGCCTTGGATAATTTCTCAGCATTCCAAGGAAATCTCAGGTTGACCTTATGCTAAATCCAAGATCTAGGTACAATGCAAAAAAGGCAGGACAAGGAAGGCCAAAACTGAAATCTCGATTCTAGGACACTTGCAGGTACTTCTCAGCTTCAGCAACAGAGTGGTCAATGCCTGGAATGCACTACCTGACTCTGTTGTTACATCCTCAAACCCCCAAAACTTTAACCTTAAACTGTCTACCGTGGACCTCACCCCATTCCTAAGAGGTCTGTAAGGGGGCATGCATAAGCGCACCAGCGTGCCTACCGTCTCTGTCCTACTGTTCCCATTTATTAATACTTATTTCTTATGTATATACCTATATCTGTTTATACTTATATGTTTAAATGTTATGTTCATACTTATACTTGCTTTATCATACATGCTTGACAAACTAAATAAACTAAACTAAACTTACCAACTTGTCCACTTGCAGGACACTTGCAGGTACTTCTCAACTTACCACAACTTACTCAACTTATAACTTACCACTTATAAATCCAGTTATAAAAACTTAAGGTCAGAGGTCAAGGTGCCCATGTCACCAGAAGAGATTTTACGATCTTTTTTGCAGAGGTCATTAAGTGAATGTGGTGGTCATTACTGCAAATCCATTCATTTGACTGGGCTTTCCCCCCCTCCCCCCAGAAACCAGTAAAAAAAAATATTGCAAATTGTGGCCACATGACCGCAGAATGCTGCGACGGGTTGTAAAGGTGACTGGTTGCCAAGCATCCAACATGTAGTCTTTTTTATTTATTTTATTTGTTTGTCAAACATGTACAAGATAGCAGGTATAGGTGTAAACATAAACATAATCAAAGTGAATACAGATAGATGAGGACAATAGGACAATAGTCTTGTAACCATGGGAGCGGGTATGCAACCATTTATGATTGCCAGAGGGTGCTTTACAAGCTGTAAAACCCTCATTCCGTGACCTTTCTAAATGCAAATAGTCATTAAGCAACATGTACAGTGTAAAGTTTTGACAAATTGTTCAGATGAGACAGGCATTCAGGGTTCAGCACAGGATGGAAAAGCAAAAGATGGAAATGCAAAGAACTTTCAAAAAAGGTTCAGGCTACTCAACTGCATTTAGATCTATTTGTTAAGAAATGACTGGCAGCAAAATTCATACTAAAGTTAACCTATTCTCTGCTTAAATTTAATCAATTAAATAAATGATCCCTGTGCCATCAAGATCCTTTTTCTCACTTTTTAAAGACTTTCTCTTGTGTGTTTGCAAACAGGGCAGAAGCTTGCAATGAGATAGGCATCATCAGAAACTGGCACGTTTCTAAGGAATTCCATTTTAATTTCATTAATAGAGGGAATAAGTCAACAACAACAATAATGCCATCGTCATTTCCAAAGGCTCTCCAAGACTTTTAGCTCACCTGCTTTTTTTTTTTCTCCTTCCTTTTATTTTTTAAATTTTTTGCAAACCTAAATAAATGTTCTCACCCAAGACATCTGGCCGACATCCAAGAAAAATAGCAGGTAAATACTACCCAGGAGCAGCAAAGAACCCACATAACAAGTAATGTTATGAAACTAGAGTGCAGCATGTTGTCTGAGAGTATTGTTTTCTGCTTCACAACACTTTTGAAACAGTTGGATGGGTCTGCCAAGATGAGAGGAGTGGATTTGACTTTTTTTTAAAAAAAAAATTGTACTATCGTGTTTTGTTTTGCAAAGGAAACCTTTGTTTTCTTTGTTTATGTTAGGGAGTAAATGTCAGCATTTCCAAGTCATCTCCAATTTCTCTTTGGTCTTGCCTTTGAATGATTCAGAATTTCTTTGCCATCTCCTTAGTTTTTTCAGCTGGCTCTCTCATCATTTGTGATTTGCACATGGGGGTACAAAGCCCACACTGTAGCTTTGGACTAACTTCTTTTTTTTTTTTAGAAGATTTGGAGCCTTAGTAGTTTTTTGCACACCTCTACACCCCCAAAGTGCATCTTGGGCAATGCATTATTTGTAATATATTCTGTTTGCCCCAGGTGTTCAGGTCATCATCATACAATAATCCTTTATCTGTTCTTAAGTCTGCTTTGTAGTAATTCAACATGGACTTACAAGTAGAGGCAGCAACATCAAAAGAACAGAGAAAAACAATGACTCAAGTGAAAGGTGTTTTCGGGGGGGGGGGGGCACCCAGCTTCTGATAATCTTGGAAAGACTTCTGGAAAAAGATAGAACAAGGAAAACAAAGGTCCACATAGCTTTTTTGAAGATTTCTGGAACTGTTTGTGTTCCTATGTACAGGAGTTGTGTCTCTACCTAGGGAGAGATTGTAGACCTTTGGTTTTTGCACAGAAATCTAGAAAGCCAGCAGGAAGATTCTTTAAGATCTCACTCCTTAACAGAGAAGAGAAGAGTAATGAGCAGAACAGAGGAGAGAAAAAAGGAAAGAGTAATGGGTGGGAGTTTCTTAAACAGAGATCCAACCTAGAAGTAAGGAGAAATTTTCTGACAGTGAGAACAATTGATCAGTGGAATACTTGCCTCCCAGAGTTCTGGGTGCTCCATCACTGGAGGTTTTCAAAATAGCCTGGACAACCATTTGACTGGTATGATAAAAGGTCTCCTGTCTTGAGCAGGGGGTTGGACTAGAAGACCTCCAAGGTCCCTTCTTTGATTCTACGTTCTAAGAGCCCAAGAGACCACACCATGCACCAGCCGTAAATTATAGCAAAACTGGCTATATAGAATTGGCAATTAAATGCTGCAGAATACACACGAAAGGATCAATAGCACTAACAATACCACTTAGACTTATATACCGCTTCACAGTGCTTTACAGCCCTCTCTAAGTGGTTTACAGAGTCAGCCTATTGCCACCAACAATCTGGGTCCTCATTTTACCGACCTCGGAAGGATGGAAAGCTGAGCCAACCTTGAGCCATGTCAGGATCGAACTGCTGGCAGTCGGCCGAATTAGCAGAATGCAATATGGCATTCTAACCACAGCACCACCATGGTAAGCAAAGTAGATAGGCCCTTAGTACATTATGTGGTGGAGTTTAGACTGGCTTATTTGTGTGCTTGTTATTACTGGATTTCTATACAACCTCTCTGTTTGTAAGCAAACCCTCTTAATGTTCCAGAAAGCCCTTAAGACCTATTATTATCTTCAGGCACTGGGGTTGGGATGTTCTGGGAGCACCACAGATTGTGCGAATTTGTGTTATAGTTCCTCAGTTGTCTTTGGTATTGGATTAACTCTATGTTGAGATGGATAGGCATACAACTTTCTATGTAAATAAATACAGGGAGTCCTCAACTTACAACAGTTCATTTAGTGCAGAGGTCTTCAAACTTGGCAACTTTAATACTTGTGGACTTCAACTCCCAGAATTCTCCAGCCAGCTGGAGAATTCTGGGAGTTGAAGTCCACAAGTATTAAAGTTGCCAAGTTTGAGGACCCCTGATTTAGTGACTGTTCAAGGTTACAGTGGCACTGAAAAAAATGACTTATGACTGTTTTTCACACTTACGACCATTGTAGCATCCCCATGGCCACATGATCAAAATTCAGATGCTTGGCAACTGATTCATATTTATGATAGTTGCAGTATCTCGGGGTCATGTGATCCCCTTTTGCAACCTTCTGATAAGTAAAGTCAATGGGGAAGTCAGATTCACTTAACAACCATGTTACTAATTTAACAACTGTGGCAAGAAAGGTTGTAAAATGGGGCAACGCTCACTTAACAACTTAAGTCTTGCTTAGCAACAAAAAGTTTGAGCTCAATTGTGGTCGTAAGTCGAGGACTACCTGTACAAGATGGTAGTTGAGGCTTTGCCATCCATCCCAACCCAGATAAAGAATTTTAAATATTGCTGACTTGCTTTCTCATCAAAGAGTAATACAATGACCAAAAGTGGAATGTTGGCTCTGAATTAAAACCATCTTTAGCTGCATTCACATGCAAGATTTCACCTCATAAGTGATTAACCCATTTTCTGGCATTGTGAAAAAAAAAGGGGGGGGGATCACAATGTAGCCAAAAGTGCTAGGCTACCCAACCCACCAACAACAACAAAAGAAAAAACTGCTTAAGCTTCTCATGTTGGACAAATCAAGTTACTACTTCTGTTCTTTTGATTTAGTTAGATGTGCTGTGTGAGCCCAGACATGCCCTACAGAGCATGGCCAATTTGGTTGGCCAATAGGATCGTTTCAATATTATCAAATATTTGCTCTTTCTAATCCCTTCTTTAAACTTACTCCTTTATTCGCCTCCCTTGACCTTTACATTCTCCATCTCTGCTCATATTAGAATGCAACTTTTCATTCATTGATTTGCTTCCTTGCAAGTTATATAGCCTCCTTCTGTCCCCCTGCCCCCACCACCTGAAGAGTTCAAGATGGCAAGTACTGTACCTTCTCTTCCACAATTCTTTCCCAACAGCAATCCATGGAAGTAGGTTGGGCTGAGGGAAAGAGACGGGCTCAAAGTCCTGTAGGAACTTTCAGTGTTTGAAGGAAGACTAGACCTTGGTTTATATATTGCTGTTCCAGCTCTTTGCCACTTGACCAGGTGGACCAGGGGTCCCCAAACTTGGCAACTTTAAGACTTGTGGACTTCAACTCCCAGAATTCTCCAGCCAGCATAGCATAGCTGGCTGCAGAATTCTGGGTGTTGAAGTCCACAAGTCTTAAAGTTGCCAAGTTTGAAGACCTCTGAGATGGACTGTTGGGCTGAGAAGGAAGGACTGGCCTAGAGTCACCCCAAGACCATCTATGGCTAAGGTGAGCTAGAAACTGGGTCTCCTGACTTCTACTCCTTTACCACTGCACCAGATTGGTAGCCGGTTCCTCTAGGGACACCCCTATACTCCAGGTAGTCCTCAATTTAGGACCAGAATTGAGTGCAAAATTTTTGTTGCTAAGTGAGACAGTTGTTAAGTGAATTTTGCCACAGTTCTTCCCATAGTTGTTCAGTGAATGACTGCAGTTGTTAAATTAGTAACATGGTTGTTAAGTGAATCTGGCTTCCCCATTGACTTTCCTTGTCAGAAGGTTGCAAAAGGGGATCACATGAATCCCGGGACACTGCAACCGTCATAAATGCATGTCAGTTGTCAAGTGTCCAGGTTCTGATCATGTCACCAGGAGGATGCTGCAATGGTTGTAAGTGTGAAAAACGGTCACAAGTCACTTTTTTCAGTGGCTTATTAACTTGGAACGGTCCCTAAATGAATGGTTGTAAGTCGAGCACTACCTGTAATCTGTTCTTTTCACATTGCACCACAACTGCCCAAGACCCGTTGTTTTTGCTCCCAGTTTGTGTCATGAACTGAGAGGTTTGCTTGGCGTATACCAAATTTGAACAGGAAGACAAAATGGATTGAGGGAGCATTGATTTGGGGGAAAGAGAAGGACTTCTTGCTGTGCTCCCTTATGGCAATCAACCTCTGCCCAAGATCTAAGACAGATGCAATCAGATAGGTTGTAAAACCAGCCAAATAAAAATCTGACTTAGCCCTCCTCTCTTCGCCACACAGAGAGAATTCCTTTCTCCTTGCACAACTCAAGAAAATTGAGACCACACCCTATTGCTCACACAAAATAAGGCATCTCATTACAGTGCCATGAGCTGGATTCCTCCGGTGCTTTTTTCATGCAGGACAAGGAGAAAGTTTCATGGCTTAAACTCTTAAGATTTCAGGAGAGCTGCCACAAAGAAGAAGAAATCTCTGCTTTTCTTGGGGGTGGGGGAGGCTGGCCAATCTGAGGAAAGGCCAAAGAAGATTTGAAGAAGTTGGTGAGTAGAATTTCCCTTCTTACTGGTGGACGGACGCAAGTTTCAGAAAATGGAGAGATAGACTCTCTCAGTAGAGTTTCTCTTTTTTAAAAAAATATATATATTCGGAAGTATTCATTGCTTGCAATCAGGAGAGATCGACCAGATGCCAACTCTTTAACCCTGATCAGAGAATCAGGGGGAATATTTTCATAGTACAAAATGAATTAAACATGATGTGTAGGTATAACTTCAGTGGATAATAAGATCATATTGCTTGTTCAACCAACTAGCAGTCTGAGTAGGCACTTTCAGCACCCAGCGGTAAAGACTACCCATAACAGATTCTTAATATTATTTTAGGACCCAAGACGAAATAGTTTGATGGGTTCCGTTGCTGAACAGCAAATTAAAACAACTTGCTTCACAGAGTTTGCTTCGATAAGAAACATCAGGAAAAAGCAAGGTGCTTTAATGTCTGTAACCAGGAAGTGCCTCTCGCCTCGTCCTGCTGATCTCCTTAAGCCCCGTCGGTGCTCAAGTGCCTTGAGAACCTCCAAAACTGAGCTGAGCATTGGAGGTTGGGATTTAAGGGAGCAATGAAGGCAATTGAGTTGTTTCATCTTCTTGGCTTTTTACATAATAGGAGGCCATTCAAATTAAACGCTTTAAAGAACTGAAGCTAAGCACAAGGTTGGTTCTTCCACCAAGAGGCAGAAGGAAAAGACGAAATGCCTGGACGACGTACAGAAATCAGGCTTCATTGTGCATCAGGCGTCTGAATGGCGCTTTGGCCATCAGTCTTTTGGTGTTGGATGGCAATTATCAGGTTCTCCATACAGCAAATTGCCTTTCTTTTAAAATTAGAAGCAGTAGTAGTAGTAGTAGTAGTAGTAGTAGTAGT
Organism: Thermophis baileyi; assembly: GCA_003457575.1. NCBI lineage: Eukaryota > Metazoa > Chordata > Lepidosauria > Squamata > Dipsadidae > Thermophis > Thermophis baileyi. The sequence continues at coordinate 2,439,252 of QLTV01002567.1, forward strand.
AGTAGTAGTAAATTTAATGCTAGCCAGAATAAAAAGGATGTGTGTGACCTGATAGGAATGAAAAGCAGGCAGGCGGGCATGTAGAAAAATCAACCTTAAGTTGGGCAGCATACAAATTTAATAAATAATAATAATAATAACAACAACAACAATACTAAAAAAATCACCATCAGCCAAATGCAGAAAGCCGCACTGCTCGGTTCTGCACATATACTTCAGAAATACATTACGACGTCCTAGGCCCCCGGGAGTGGCTCCACTAGTAATTAATGCCAAATCCGGCGAAACAACTGGCCGCTGTGATACAATTGTGGATAATAATAATAATAATAATAATAATAATAATAATAATAATAATAATAATAATAATAATAATAATAATAATAATAATAATAATAATAATAATAGTGCAGTCATCTGAATGGTAACTTTCCATCAATCCGATGGAGCTGAATGGCAATTATCAAGCTCTCAGCAAATTGCCTTCGTTTTAAAATTAGTTGTAGTAGCAGTAGTAAATCTAATACTGGCACGGGGAAAAAAAAGCAAAACGTGTGTGATCTGATGGAGATGGGAAGGAGGTAGGCAGGCACGGAGAAGAAGGAGTTAATTTTTTTTTCTCCTTTTGCAGCCAAAGTATATTCTCTTGTAAATACCTTTGCTTTTGAAATGCACTGGCTTGTAAAGGAAGGTAGCAACTAGACAAAGAGAGGAGGAAAAAAAATAAAAGCAGTTCCTGGAGTGGGAAACACAAAAGGTGTTCTCCCAAAGCTTCTGCAATTTGATGAAGATAGGGCAGCCGCTGAGAAAGGCCGTTTAATAAACTTCGCACGGGGAGAAAAACTTCCTGCCAGACCTGACTTGCTGCAGAGGGAGCACCAGGGGGTGGACGGTGGTAAGGAGGAATGACTGAGAACAGTCAGATGGGGTGGTTGTTGGTTTAAAGTGTTGGTCCTGGCCAAGGGTGGGGAACCATTTGCGATGTAATTCAGTCACATTGTTTAGGTGGGCAGTCAAAACGGGGGGGGGTCACCGAGAGCTTATTATTGTTCCAAAGAAAGTGCTTTTGCAAGGGTCAGAATTAATCCAGAGAGAGAAATTCATTGCTCGGTCGGTCCATAGGTGCAAGATTCAGAAGGATTTCTTTTTTGAATGCTTCCTTCATTTTTTAAAATTTTTATTTAAAACCTCCAGTGTCGGAGAACCAGAGGTGGGTTCCTACCGGTTCTAACCAGTTCTTTAGAACCGTTAGTAAACCGGTGATGATGTCATGGAACCGGTTCTTTCGGTGTGTTCCGTGGGCACCGCCATCTTGGATTTTGCTTCTGCGCATGCTATTATTTGATTGCTGCGGGGGGGCGCGGGGGCACATGCACACGCACAGCGCGACCCTGAGCGAACCGGCAGCAAACGGATCCAGAACCCACCCCTGCGGAGAACCCAAAACTTTATTTATCATTTTGGCTAAAGATTGTTAGCCAAAGTAGCCATAAAGAGAGGGAAATTCCAGACCATTGAATTCCATGTGTGCGAGTTTTTCATTTGCAAGGAGACAGGCTGAAAATTAAAAGATTCCTTTAGCCTCCATTCGTGATGTCTCAGTGATATTTGCAATCATGGCAGTGACTCTCTGAAAGTTTGAACAGAAGTCTCTGAGAAGGTCAGGGTGGCAGAGCTTAACCTATCACCTTTGAGGTACAAGGCAGGTACAGCACCATTGAGCTAAGGCCCTTCAATTATTTTTTGTCTACGTCAGCAAATCTGGTGGCTGCGGCAGCACACGTCGCAAGGCAGGTACAGCACCATTGAGCTAAGGCCCTTCAATTATTTTTTGTCTACGTCAGCAAATCTGGTGGCTGCGGCAGCACACTACAACCACAATTGGGGCCAGAATTTCCATTGCTAAGCAAGAAGGTGATTGAGTCTCATCCAATTTTACAAAAAAAAAAAAATTGCCATGGTTATTAAGTGGATCACTGCAGTTGTTAAGTGAATCACATGCCTTTTAAGCAAATATGGGTTCTCCCATTGACTTACACTTATTGGAAGCAGCTGGGAAGGTCTCGAAGGGCAAACGCATGACCCGAGGGTGCTGCAACCCTCATAGGTACATGCCAGTTGCCAAGCGCCCTAATTTTGATCACATGACCGTGGGGATGCTGCAAGTGCAAGGACCCGTTGTAAGTCACTTTCTGTAAAGATTGCCTCTCCTTCTAACTTAAGAAAGCAAGAACTCTTGAAACGGTGTATTTCAAAAGGATCTTTTATTAAGCAGAAGTGGAAACAATCAGTTCAAACAACATCTGAATACCCTTAGGCCCGTGATGGCAAACCTATGGCACATGTGCCACAGGTGGCACGCGGAGCCATATCTGCCGGCACGCGAGCCGTTGCCCTAGCTCAGCTCCAGCGCGCATGTGCGTGCTGGCCAGCTGATTTTCGGCTCACGCGGAGGCTCTGGGAGGGCGTTTCCGGCCTCCGGAGGGCCTCCAGGGGGGGAGAGGGCATTTTCGCCCTCCCCAGGCTCCAAGAAAGCCTCTGGAGCCTGGGGAGGGTGAAAAACAGGCCTACCGGAAGTCAGGAAACGGGCCATTTCTGGCCAACGGAGGGCCTCTAGGGGGACGGGGGGGGCGTTTTTGCCCTCCCCAGGCTCCAGGAAAGCCTCTGGAGCCTCCCCCGGCCCTCTGGAAGGCCGAAAATCAGCTGGCCAGTGCGTGCATGCGCACTGCAGCTGACGGCTCGCGTGCCGGCAGATATGGCTCTGCATGCCACCTCTGGCACGCGTGCCATAGGTTGCTTAGGCAACGCAGGTAGAGTTAAAACAGTAGAGACCCCTCCCATTAGCCAGAATGCAGATTCTAGGCAATACACAAGTGTGAAAATGTTTTCTTTATCAACTGCTCTGGGAACCGGATAAACATACATTTCTCTGACCATCTTCTGTTATCCATTGAAGTGAAACATCCCACATTGCCCCTCATAAACCTTCTCCCAAAGTGAAGAGATCGCAGGATGTTTGGCGCCAGGATATAAGTTGTAACCTATCAATCGACACAGGCAATGCTAATAAATAGAACCCAAGGCCCCCCCTTCTCTCAACTGAATGGCAGTATCACTTTTAGGGATCTGACACTTTCTTTAGTACCATTGTAACTTCGAAAGGTCGCTAAATGACTGGTTGTAAGTTGAGGACTACTTTGGTTGGCCACAAGGATATGGGTGCTTGCTTCAGAACCTGACAGTTGTTTTGGCCTGCACTGTTGCCTGCACTTTGGCTTACTTCTTCAGCCATCGAGATTTTTGGGGAAATTATAATCCGACTTCTATTAGGGCCATAATTCAGTTTGTTCAAGAAATTCTCAGTGTTGCCCCCCCCCCAAAAAAACCCCACATCAGATTTAATATTATTGTATTAAGTCTCCATGAAAACTCAACTGCTGGTGAGTTAGAACATAGAATATAGAATAATAGGGTTGGAAGGGACCTTAGAGATCTTCTAGCCAACCCCCTGTTCAAGCAGGAGACCCTATACTATTCTGGACAAATGGCGCCCAGTCTCTTCTTGAAAATCTCCAGTGATGAAGCACCCAAAATTTCCGGAGGTAAGCCATTCCACTGATTAATTGTTCTCACTGTCAGAGAATTTCTCTTTAGTTTTAGGTTGGATCTCTCTTTAATGATCTTTCATCCATTACTTGTTCTCCTGCCCTCAGGTGCTCTGGAGAATAGGTCGTCCCCCTCGTCTTAGTGACAGCCCCTCAAGTACTGGAAGACTGCTATCATGTCACCCCTAATTCTTCACTTCATTAGACCAGACATACCTATTGTTCATCCTCCAGACCCCTAATCATCTTTGTTGCTCTTCTCTGCACTCTTTCTGGGGTCTTAACATTTTATTTTATTTTTTGGTATCATGGTGACCAGAACTGGATGCATTATTCCAAGTGTGCTTTTACCAGTGCAGTATAAATTGGCATTATTGCTTCACGTGATCTTGAAGCTATCTCTCTGTTGTTGCAACTAGGAATGCGTTAGCTTTTTTGCTTAAGAGGTGGTCTACCAAGACACATAGATGGCTCTCACAGTTGCTTCTGTTGAGCCAGATACCAACTATTCTATACATGTGCATTTGGCTATTCCCCCTACCTTAATGTCATCTGCATCATTTACATGGATCCATAAATGTAGGTTTATTGACAGAAACACTAGAAATAGTTTGCCATTACCTTGTTCAAGGTTGCTTTTTCAACTTTCTAGTTTGGCATGCAAATCTGTACATCCCAAAGTGTTCCCTGTCTAAGACCTAATCAGGATCTGCTTTGTTTAGCTTCCAAGAGCAATCAACATTGGATAGGTATTTCACTGAGGTTTGTGGAACCATACAACATTCTGATTCAAACAACATACAATGCCTAAATAAAGACATACAAGCCATGGTAGTTAGCTTCACACAACAAGCTAAACCTCAAACAAGTTAATCACACAATGGTTAAGTAAAAGAATTGAATCTAACCACAGTCTACCATTGGAACACAATTTGTAACCATGTTTCTCTCTTCACTAGATCTCAGTTTGGATTAACCAATCCAGCAATGGGATTAAGAAACATGGCAGGTGGGTTTCAAGTAGATTGCAACTAGGTTTATGCATCACATCAAGCCATATCACCCTAACCATGGTTTATAAAGCACAATTGTCTAGATTCACAAAACACACTAGGCCAAAGCCAACCAACACACCTAGATTGTTGCTCAGAACAACACCTAAAGCCAGCTCATTTTAGCGGGTAGTTTCAAAGTATTCCAGCAGTAAAGAGGTTAATATCTTCCTTTTAATCTCGTGCATTAGATTGAGAGATCACCTGCAATACACACATCCCCCCCCACCCTGGGAACTCCCATTTCAGAACTTCTTGGAATGCAGATGTCAAAGTCCTGTTACAAACAGGCTTCGGAGAGAGTAGAAGACACGTATCTCTTAAAACAAGCAACTGTTTGCAGGTTCTAGAGCTTGGTGAAGTAATAGAATGATGAGGGAGAACCACTGACATCACTTAGCTGCTTAATTCCAGCAGTGGATTTTAGTTCAGGACATCAGCCAGGTTCCCACCTAACTTCTGCATCTGATCATGTCTTTAAAGAAAAGCAGAGTGACAACTTAGCACTTAGACTTATATACCGCTTCATAGTGCTTTAGAGCCCTCTCTAAGTGGTTTACAGAGTCAGCCTATTGCCCCCCAACAATCTGGGTCCTCATTTTACCAACCTCGGAAGGATGGAAGGCTGAGTCAATCTTGAGCCTGGTGAGATTCGATCTGCCAAACTGCTGGCAGCTGGTGATCAGCAGAAGTAGCCTGCAGTACTGGACTCTAACCACTGCGCCACCGCAGAGTGTTCTGCAACAATAGGATTTGGACTACCCCAGATAGGAATTGGGATGCTTAACGGGTATAAATACTGTATATTACATCTATTTATCCAGAATAGCTTTTTTGAGGAACAAGTTTGCTTGCTATGTCAATATAGAATGTCATTTCTTAGTTGAAAAGGTGTGACTGGCATCGTCTATGCTGACTACCATCATTCTTAAGGTAACTCTAAAAAAAGATATATGTTTTGGTATCTAGAGTTGGCCTGAGGACTTCAGAAGGAAATTCTGTTGAAAGAGCAAGGGAAACAAAGGAAAAGCTTAAGATCTGGATAGCAATAGCAATAGCACTTAGACTTATATACCACTTCACGGTGCTTTACAGCCCTCTCTAAGCGGTTTACAGAGTCAGCATATTGCCCCCAACAGTCTGGGTCCTCATTTTACCCACTTCGGAAGGATGGAAGGCTGAGTCAACCTTGAGCCTGGTGAGATTCGATCTGCCGAACTGCTGGCAGCCGGTGATCAGCAGAATCCTCTAACCACTGCACCACCGTGGCTCCAACCCTTGACAAGGGCTGGGCTCCATTACTGCACATTTGGGACCTTGCTGTTAAAAGCAGAGCCACTTTTAACCTTTGGCGGTTCTAAATATGGCTGCTTCAACCATACAGCAGGCAGAAGAACAATATATTTTATCCTTTTTTTTTTTAGTTTATTATATAAAATACAAAAGTACAAAAGCAAATAATAGGAAAAATAGGGGAGGGAAAAGGGAAGAAAAGAAGGGAAAAAGAAAGAAAAGGCATTGACTTCCAACTCCCTTTGGTGCAGTAGAATAAGATAGTATCATCAAACCAGAGGTGGGTTCCTACCGGTTCTAACCAGTTCTTTAGAACCGTTAGTAAACCGGTGATGACGTCACGGAACCGGTTCTTTCGGTGTGTTCTGTGGGCACTGCCATCTTGGATTTTGCTTCTACGCATGTGCAGAAGCTATTTTTGGATTGATGCGGGGGCACGCATGCGAAGCGCGGGCATGTGCACGGCGCAACTCTGAGCGAACCGGCAGCAAACGGATCCAGAACCCACCCCTGCATCAAACCCCAACTTTTCACTTTTACATAATAGTATAAACTAGCCATATTCTATAACAACAGATCTATCTAATCAGTAAAACCCAAAATCCCGCCTCAAGCACAAAGTCCAGAAAAGGTTTCCAAGTAGAAACAAAAGTAATTGTGTTTTTTTTTAAATTATTTTATCAAAGTAGCCAATTTATCCATCTCTGCTAACTCCCGTCAGCTTTTGCAACCATTCCTCCATTGTGGGGATTGTAGTCAGGCGGAAGAGCAATGGACAGGAGTGTTTTTCTTCTAGGGGCCACTCCTGCGCCTCCATCTGCAGTTGGATTCATCGCGGTTATCTCTACCTGCGTATTTTTGCAGTCAGTGCTACTGCTAAAGGCTTAGATCCAGCTGTTTTCTGCCTGGTTGGCATGCCTAGCTGACAAATGTATCTGTGTTGGTGCTTCTCAGGCATTTTAGTCCAAACAAAATTTGAGCCAAGAAAATGAGTCATCAAGGAAGAGAAGGGCAGCATGGCTCTCCTTCTAACTGTTCACCATTGGGTGGAGAACCACTGGTTTCCTTCCCCCACGCTAACATTTTCGATCAAATGCACCATAGTTATTTAGTACCTGACACCACCTTCAATAATTAATGGGTCGTAAGATTCTGTGCAGGATAGCTGCCAAAGCCAAATGAAACCATCCAGAAAAAATGGGGACAAACATATTTGCACAACCATATTTTTAATGCATCTATCCAAGATGTAAATACATTCCGTATGGAGAATATAAAATGTTGTGTTCTGAAATAAGTCTCCCAAAGATAGATTGAAATATATATAATGCATTAAAGGCGAGCCCAGGAATCTATTATCCGGCTGCATAAGAGCCCTTAGATTCACTTAAATATAATCAGCATTCTGAAAAATAATCTCCAAAGAAATGATTGAGTTTTACTCCAACTATTCAAACTGGGAGGTATGATTGCATATTGCATTTAAAATATAAATTCCGGTTACAGAAACTGAGATGAAGAATATGACTAGGTGACTTTAGATTTTACATTGGTAGGGATTATGTTACAGTGCCTAAGTAAACTCTTAACAGCTTCAAGAAAATTGCTGTACTTTTGACTGTTGGAATAAGATGCAGAGGTGGGATTCAAAAATTTTAGCAACCGTTTCTCTGCCCAGTTGCTGGGTGGGCATGGCCATGGTGGGCGTGGCCTACTCGGCCTCCTGCACCACAGCAGGGGGGCATTTTCGCCCTCCCCAGGCTCCGGAGGTTTTCCTCAAGCCTCCGGGAGGGCTAAAACTGCTTCCCCTGGGCTCTGGATGTGAAGTTGACACCGGAGGCCCTCCAGAGGCCAGAAACGGGCCCATTTCCAGACTTCTGGAACTTCTGGGAGGCCCGTTTTTCACCCTCCCAGAGCCTCCGCGTGGGCTCTGCACTTACCTGGCATCCAAAACGGGCCGCGTGGAGACTCCTGGGAGGGGAGGGGCAGGGTGGGCGGGGCCAGCCAGGAGTGGGATTTTGGGGTTCTCCGAACTGCACAGAATCTTAGCTAGAGGTTCTCCCGAACCCCTGCGAACCCACAGCAGCCCACCCCTGATGTGT
>QLTV01002567.1:2454381-2467518 GCA_003457575.1 Thermophis baileyi
CTTTCCTTTCCTTTCCTTTCCTTTCCTTTTTGGTTTCTGGAGTTTATTTATTTATTAAAGTTTATCAAAAAGTTTTCAAGCTATCCCCTGCTCAAATACGGTTTTCTTTGACTTTGAAATCAGCCGGGTCACCTACGTAACCCAAAAAAAAAAAGGAAAACAAGGCCTTTGAAAGATGGGGAAGGTGTGGTCCTTTCATCTCTGCTGCCTGGTTATTATATAGAGCCATCTGTAATCACAATGGAGAAAAGAGACAGACACCTGTAGATGTTGTTCTTTTTCTCTCTGTCCTTGGGATCCAGGGCTGACCCTTTTAATGCTTTACCCTTCATAGTCCACGTAGTTCTGCTGTCTAGAGATTTGGGGCATTGAACTTCAGTGCATCTGATGATTGGCAGATAAGGGAAGGCAAACCTCTTTTATTTATTAAATTTACTTATTGTAATATTTTCATTTACTGACAAGTGACTCTGGATGGCTTCCAACTGCATAATTAGAATAGAATAGAATAGAATAGAATAGAATAGAATAGAATAGAATAGAATAGAATAGAATTAGAATTAGAATTAGAATTAGAATTAGAATTAGAATTAGAATTAGAATAGAATTAGAATAGAATTAGAATAGAATGCTTTATTGGCCAAGTGTGATTGGACACACAAGGAATTTGTCTTTGGTGCATATGCTCTCAGTGTACATAAAAAGACAAGATACATTCATCAAGAATTATAAGGTACAACACCTAATGATGGTCATAGGGTACAAATAAGCAATCAGGAAACAATCAATATTAATATAAATGGTAAGGATACAAGCAACAAGTTACAGTCCTGCAGTCATAAGTGGGAGGAGATGGGTGATAGGAACGATGAGAAGACTGATAGTAATAGTAATGCAGCCTTAGTGAATAGTTTGACAGTGGTGAGGGGATTATTGGTTTAGCAGAGTGATGGCATTTGGGAAAAAATGTTCTTGTGTCTAGTTGTCTTGGTGTGCAGTGCTCTATAGCGTCGTTTTGAGGGTAGGGTTAGGGTTAGTTGAAACAATTTATGTCCAGGTATGTACAATTTATGTACGGTAATATAAAACAATTAGAACCTTAAAAACATCAAGTGCTAAAAATTAAAATATTAAAAGTTAAGGAAAAAATAACTGGATAAAAGGGACCAATATGTAAACAGGATGCAGGTGGGATCTTTTCCTTTCTATACGAGATGCCAAGATGAACCAACAATCTTGGGGGTTCCCCTTCATGTGCATTCCTGCATACAGGTAGTCCTCAACTTACAACCATTCATTCAGTGTTTGAAGTTGCAACAGCAATGAAAAAAAGTGACTTGCAACAGGTCCTTGCGCTTATGACCATTGCAGCAACCCCATGGCCATGTGATCAAAAGTTGGGCACTTGGTAACTAGCTTGTAGTTACAACAGTTGCAGCATCTCAGAGCAGGGGTGGGTTCTACTTACCTTCCCTACCGGTTCTGATCGCGACGGAAGTCCGCGTTTTGCAAAACACCCGGAAATGACCCTCTGTGCATGCGCAGAAGCCTTTGCGCATGCACAGAGGGTTATTTTTCAGGCCGCGGCGACCGGAGAATCGGATCAGGGGCGTGGACCGCCGGTCTTTGCTGCCAGTTCGGCGAGCGGCAGTAAATTTCCGCTACCGGTTCTAATGAACCGGTCCGAACCGGCAGCAACTCACCTCTGTCTCAGAGACATGTGATTGCTGCTTGCAACCTTCTTACAAGCAAAGCCAATCACTGCAGATGTTAAGTGAATCACACAGTTGTTAAGCGAATCCCTCATTCGTTTTGATTGTCAGACGCCAACTTGGAAAATCGCCAATGGTGATCACCTGATCACAGGACAATGCAACGTTCTTAAACACATAGCAGTTGTCAAGCACCCCAATTTTTATCATGTGGTTGTGGGGATGCCGTGATGGTCATAAGTGCGAGGACCGGTTCTAAGTCATTTTTTTCCAGTGCCGTTGTAACTATGAATGGTCACTAAACCAATGGTCGTAAGTTGAACATCACTTGTATTAAGCCACCAGGTGCTTTTGGTTAAGCAGAATAAATGAACTCATTCGGTGGCTGAGTTCACACAACAAGCTGTACTAAAAAGGGATTGGATGATTCAACTGTCTGCATGGGAACAGGGAATTCTGACCTGGTGGAATTTTCTTGTATGAATTACGCTATCATATCAAACCACAATTTGGTTTGTTTTGGAGGTAGATTACACATTTTATTTTGTTAACTGGGTTTAAGATTCAGCAGATTGAATCAAAGAGGCTTAGCCTTATTATTGTTATTATTCATTCTAACCCAACTTTTATAAGTGTATTAGCCCTAAAACAAGCCATTAAGGTTTATTCAACAAACTATTATTTTAAAATTAACCTAACATCATGTATGGAGCCCATGATTTTCTCTTGGTACTCAGGAAATTCCTGAGTGGCTAGATAAAATCCAGATAATCCATTTCTGATTTAAATCTCAGGAAACATTGTTGTAATTTTGCACGGACTTATGTTGTTTTAGGAAACTTTTTTAAAAAAAATATCAGTTGGGAAAAAAAATGGTAGGAAACCTACAGTCAAAATACAAGCGGCTCCACCTGTTCGATGGGTTCTTTGCAGATGCACAAAAAAACTTAGATCTAATTGCTCACAAGCACCACAATTAAAGGAGAGAAAGGGGAATTGGACAGATCCCAAAACACAAGCAGGATTTCCTAGCTAAGAACAGTTGCTATTCTGGCAAAACCTGAGTGAACTGAACTTTGGAACAGCCAATATATAAATAGTCCTCAGTTTACAACCACTATTGAACCCAAAATTTCCATTGCTAAGCAAGATAGCTGCTGAGTGACTTTTGCCCCATTTTACAACCTTTCTTGCCACACTTATTAAGTGAATTACTGCAGTTGTTAAGTTAGTAACGTGGTTGTTAAATGAATCTGGGTTCCCCATTGACTTTGCTTGTCAAAAGATCGCAAAAAGGGATCACATGACCCTGGAATGCTGCAACCTTCATAAATATGCTAGTTGCCAAGCGTCCAAATTTTGACTGGTTGTAAGTTGAGAACTACCTGTATGTGGCTGTTCAGAACTTCAATGAGATGCTTATATTTGTATCTCAAATTCCTATTCAACATACAATTCCAGGAGACCATGGAAAAATTAAGCAGTTGGAGTTAGACTGTAGAAGAGAGCTGTAGTTAGGTTAACAGATCACGCCACATCCTAGTCTGAGTTCACACACTTTTTCTAACCATGCACAAGATTCTTAGCACCTGATTTGAGGTCTATGACAACTTGCCACAGCCAATTCACAGACAAACTTGCCGGCCAATTTGGCGCAGACAACTCGCAGCAGGACAACTCGCCATGGCAAATTCTCTGCGGGACAAGAGTTACCCTAATATCGAAGAAATAGAAACATGAAAAGATAGAAAATAGAATCAATAGAAATAGTGGAATAGAATCATGAAAGACAGGATGACAAAGGAGGGACAAAATGAAATGTGAATGGCAAAAATTAAAATAATTTTTGATTATTTTAAATAATTAAATTGAATTGTCCTCCAGCAAGTTGTCCCATGGTGAGTTGGCCATGGCAAGTTATTCCGCAGTGAGTTGGCCATGGCAAGTTGACTCTGGCGAGTTGGCTGTGGCGAGTTGTCCCATTCCACCTGATCTGAGTCCAGCCACTGTATCTTGCAAACTGTGCTTTATGACATGGGACAGACATGTGCAATCTGTGGCCTGCAGGCCACATGTAGTCCTGGACAGCTAGTAATGTGGCCCCACAAGATATAATAAAAGATTAAAAACTAAAAGAAATTTGTTATTTATATACATTAACTATATAATATATTGTATATGTGGCCCAAGACAATTCATCTTCATTCAATGCAGCCCACACAAACTAAAAGGTTGGACACCCGTGACTCAGTGTATTACGTATATCCAGAAAATTGCAGTTTGTTCAGCTAACTATGCTTGAACAAACCATGACCCGGTTGCTTAGCTCAGTTTATGAACTAAATTTCTTTTTGGCAGGTTAAATCAACCACAGCTTAATAAAATATGTGAAGCAATCTATAAAAGAATATTATGTTGCTTTCATCCATGAACAGCTTAGAAGCAGCCCATATTGGATGCCCAATAAAATAATTGTGATAATACTAATGTTATCACTTAACAAATCCAATTGAGTCAAGTGGCAGTGGGCGTGAGGTCAAATTTATTGAATAAACATTCTGTTACCTGGAATGGGTTTCATTGTTTCCCCTCTATGACTTCTTCAGAAACCAAGATTTGACAGGCAAATTACAAAAATGATGGCCAGAGTGCCAGTTGGGCAAAGTTGCCAAGAAGTTAGCTAGTTGGAATGGCCAATACCAGACACCAATAATGAGGAGAAAAAAACTCTTAGCAAGAAAGGGATCAGAGAAACTCAAACATTTATCAGAATAACAGAGTTGGAAGGGACCTTGTAGGTCATCTAATCCAATCCCCCCACACGGCCAAGCAGGAGACCCTGCACTATTTCTGACAGATGGCAGTCCAATATTTTTGCCCCCCAAATATTCACTGAGAACATTCCACAGGAATAGAATAGAATAGAATAGAATAGAATAGAATAGAATAGAATAGAATAGAATAGAATAGAATAGAATAGAATAGAATAGAATAGAATAGAATAGAATAGAATAGAATCTCTACATTTTGTAATAATAATAGAATACTTTATTTGACCAAGTGTGTTTAGACACACAAGAAAAAGGAACTATGTACATTAGTTCTCAGTGTACATGCAAAACAACAGAGTAATAATAATCAAAATACCAAAGTAATAATAATCATAATAACGATACCATTAAGAGAAGCCTGTGGAACAGATGAGAAAGATAAAAGTAATACATAAAAAAGTAATTAAATCCCAAGCAAGACAAGGTTAAAGACTTGGAACGGGTCCTGAAACACAGGAAAATCCAAGACATAATTTAAAAGCAAAGAGGTTGCTATGTAAGAAATGGCCTTTGGCAGGGGAACGTAGAAGAGGCATTAGTACACCATGAAATATGAAGAAGGAGGAGCAGAAAGTAGAGGAAATGTCATTCAAGATGGGGCTGGAAACAGTGGGCGGGAATGTGTCACCCAGTTCTGACTTAGAGATGGGAGAAGCCGCCTGCTGGGATGAACTGGAGGAAGCAGGCTGACCGTTGACAGGTGTAACCCAGAGAGTAGGATGAAATGAGTAATGGTCAGAAGAACAGGGCCAAGAGGAAAGAGTGGGTGGTGAAGGAGGGGAGATGAAAAGGCAAGAAAGAGGAAGTGAGGCAGAAGCAAACTTGGGCCTAAGCATGGGGGACACAGAAGTCCACATAACCATGATGCTGGCTGGCTCCATAAAAATCACCCCCACCTATATTAACACACGCACCCATCTTGGAATTTTTCACCTTTTGAAATTTTATAATGTTATTTTTATAATTGTAAAACTTTTAAATCTGGTTTTTAATGTTGATTTTATTGTACACCACCCAAAACCTTTCTCTGGGGGAGATGGGCAGTGAAGAAATACAGTGGATGGATGGATGGACGGATGGACGGATGGACGGATGGATGGATGGACGGATGGACAGACAGATGTCTCAATCTATAGCAATAGCAATAGCAATAGCAATTAGATTTATATACCTCTTCATAGTGCTTTACAGCACTCTCTAAGCGGTTTACAAAGTCAGCATATTGCCCCCAACAATCTGGGTCCTCATTTTACCGACCTCGGAAGGATAGAAGGCTGAGTCAACCTTGAGCCTGGTGAGATTCGATCTGCCAAACTGCTGGCAGCCGGTGATCAGCAGAAGTAGCCTGCAGTACTGCACTCTAACCACTGCGCCACCGCGGCTCTTAAAATTCTGATCTAAAATTCTGATGTAACTACAGAGGACTTCTTACAATATGTGTTGATTTTACTTTGGAAATCTACAGAGATATCCATGTTAGGAGAATCTCAGAAACCTCCCAGGTCCTATATGAACTTTAGGTAGGACTCATAAGAGGACAGCCATAGTTTATGGGGGCAAAAAAAAAAAAAAGAATAAGAGAGTTTGCTAACACTTTTATCAACTTAATGAAGCTTATTAAAAGGAATATGCTTTTGTGAGCTTCAACTGACTTCATCAGGTAGATGTGATAGGTTAAAAAGGAATTGCATTATGGGCAGGCAAAAAAAACCATCAAAAAAACCGCTAGATAAGAATAGCCAACCATGTCTTTCAACTGCCCTTGATGTTTTGTGATTCTCCAACCAAGGGAGCAAGCATAGAAAACTCTCTCCTCCTAAGAATTTTAAGCCATCCAATTTTGAGCTTTGTGTTTTTCATTACCAGCCTTCTCCAAACTGGTGCCTTCCAGTTTTACTGGACTGTATCAGGCTATGCAAATTTGGGGAGGCTGAAGCCGATGAGTAATAGGTAAGATGGATGGATGGATGGATGGATGGATGGATGGATGGATGGATGGATGGATGGATATGTGCCATCAAGTTGTCAACAATCACATAGATTTTTTTTCTATGATCTGTCCCTAATCCAGTCTTCCAGGTCTTCTTTGCATTGTCTCTCTATATGCTTTCTTTGGTAAAAATACACCGGTGGTTTACCATTCTTCTCCTGGACAGTATGAATTGATGGCTTTGCCATTGTCCCTAAAGTGATCGCCCACCTCCAGCATCTTCCTATGTTGTTGCTGCCCAATATAGATACCTGCTTCCTGGGCAGATGGGATGACCTTCACACCTTGGATGACCCTGCTGGGAATGTATGCTCCTGACATACACTTACACGGTACACCATTCTTTGCTAATCCCTCCCAGGTACACCAACACCACCTACCTACCACCCTACCACAATGGGACAGCAGAGCAGGACTTGGGAGGAGTAGGTGAGGCCAGAGCAAAACTCAAATTTGACTTCACTGACATTTCATTAAAATGCAGTTTCTTCACAAACATATTGTACATTTTCCTCTTTGCCCAATTGGCAACAACTTTTAAAAAGATTGAGAACCACATATTTGTCTCATCCTGAATGATCATTGATCATGGATGGGGAAGTCTGATGCAAGTTCTCAACTATGCTCTCCTACATTGTAGATTTTTTTAGACCTATCTTGTTATGTTTGGGACAAAAATTGGAACCATATTTTCTGACTGTATTTTGTCTGAACTGATTATGGTAAGCTGTCTTTGAATGAGTTAAGGGGACATTATTTTTTTAAAAAAATAGGCGGGTGGCAATCAGGAAAGCAATCACATCCTTTCATTCTTTACCTGAGCAACCAAAGAACAGTCAATTAGATTAGTGTTTCTCAACCTTGGCAACTTTAAGACATTTGGACTTCAACTTCCAGCATTCCTCAATCAGCAAGGTTAAGGAACACTGAGTTAGACTCTTGGTAGGCAGTATGTCCATGCTGTGCTTTTGGGCTGTACCAGTTGCTGAACGGGAGACAGGGTGTATCAAGTCAAAACCTTCCCCAACTATGATCTTGGAAACTGCTTAACTCCTATTAATTATTTCAAGGATATGCCGGGAAACCACTAAGCTGTGAGTCAACTAAACATAATAGCTGAATAATGAGTTATCTCCAGGCCCAGTGAATAAATATTGTGACACTGACATTTTCAGCCAGAGCAAACTATTTGCCTGAAATAAAAGCAGAGAAGAAAAGTGGCTGAGATAATTTCAGAGAATGTGATTTATTTGTAGGCTGGTTGGTTTGGAATGAATGAATACACACACACACACACACACACACACACACACACCCCTCTTAAGTAATTCTGGGGGTTAACAAACAAGACGTAAAAGCCATATTTTAAAAACACTAATATAAAACAATGCAGAATGCAATTAAAAATATTAAGAGGATGGTTCTATCTTGTCAGAAGCAAATGTCAATAATATCATGATGTAGTTAGTATAACAATGAGACTGTAATTGCAGAAGGGAATAGCATGTCATCCAATTTCAAACCACTTATGGATCATAACTGTCCATAAGTCAGCAAAGGCACCCCACCTTCCATGTTTAGTGTACTTGGATGCTGTGATCTAAATAGCCCAAAGGTTTGGGACAGTTTCCTTCTATTTCATATTTTCTGACTGTATTTTGTTTGAACTGACTATAGTAAGTAATATTTGAATGAGTTAAGAGGATATTATTATTTTTTAAAAAATAAATAGGTGGCAGCAGGGGTGGGTTCTAACTTACCTCGCTGCTAGTTCACTTCCTCCCGCACCTCGTGGGCACGCGTGCATGCGCAGTGCAAAAAAAATAAAAAAAAATTCAAAAATAAAAAATGCAGAAAACAAGATGGCGACGCATGCGCAGTGCCGGAAACTCGGCTTCTGCGCATGTGCAGAAGAAAAAAAAATTCAAAAAAAATATGGCGGCGTCCACAGACCAGCACCGACTGAACCGGATCGGTGACATCATTGTGATGTCACCAGTGGGTTGCTACCGGTTCGGGCAAACCGGTCCGAACTGGGAGGAACCCACCTCTGGGTGGCAGTCAGAAAAGCAATTACATCCTTGCATTCTAAGCAGTTAAGGATGTGAAAGGTAAAAGAAGAAAGAAAACACAAGATTGGGGGCATCTAGCAAGAAGAAAGGATCCACATGTTTAGAGAAAGCAACAGGTTCTTCAAAGTTCTAGATAGCAATAGCACTTAGACTTATATACCGCTTCATAGTGCTTTACAGCCCTCTCTAAGCGGTTTACAGAATCAGCATATTGCCCGCAACAATCTGGGTCCTCATTTTACCGACCTCGGAAGGATGGAAGGCTGAGTCAACCTTGAGCCTGGTGAGATTTGATCTGCCAAACTGCTGGCAGCCAGTGATCAGCAGAAGTAGCCTGCAGTACTGCACTCTAACCACTGCGCCACCGCGGCTCATAGATAAAGTCCTATGAGGTTCTCTAAGGAAAGCTGGGGTTATACAGCATTCAGGTTAAGCTAAAAAGAGTTGGGGTAATACATTATGGGGAAACCAATCTTTATTTTAACAACTAGTGTAAATTATGTTGCACATGAAGCCATCGTTTAGATGATATGTTTTGGTATTGTATATAATATGAACCCTGCTAGTATGTTTTGCAAACCTGGATTTGGAGCTTAGGATATTGTGTGAACCCAGCCTATGGGCCATGCAAGGATTCTTATCAACGTCTTTCTGTCCTATTGATGCAGAAATGACTTCCACAGTCCATTCCTATATAATTCTGATAGAAATTTTACAAAATTACCCATTGGTAGAGATCTGGACAGCAGTATTTTCAAAGGAAACATAACAGAAGTGGAAAGGACCTTGGAGGTCTTCTAGCTAACCCCCTGCTCAAGCAGGAAACCCTACAACATTTCAGACAAATGTTTGTCCAATCTTAAAAACCTCCAGTGTTGGAGCACCCACAACTTCTGGAGGCAAGTCATTCCACTGATTAATTATTCTTACTGTCAGGAAAGTGAAGTGAGGATCTGCACGTTGGACCAAATGTAGCATGAGAGACCAATTTGCATCTGCTTTGGTACCCTCCACCTTTGGTGCCCCAAACAGTGTGAATATACCATTCAACCACATTTTGGCAGGAAGAAAAGCAGAGCATTAGTTTATGCATGTGCTTAAACTATTAAACTATTATGCATGTACTTAAACTATTAAATGAAAGGGACGCGGTGGCTCAGTGGCTAAGGTGCTGAGCTTGTCGATTGAAAGGTCGGCAGTTCAGCGGTTCGAATCACTAGTGCCGCGTAATGGGGTGAGCTCCCATTACTTGTCCCAGCTTCTGCCAACCTAGCAGTTCGAAAGCACATAAAAAATGCAAGTAGAAAAACCTTTGGTGGGAAGGTAACAGCGTTCCGTGCGCCTTCGGCGTTTAGTCATGCCGGCCACATCACCACGGAGATGTCTTCGGACAGCACTGGCACTTCGGCTTTGAAACGGAGATGAGCACCGCCCCCTAGAGTCGGGAACAACTAGCACATATGTGTGAGGGGAACCTTTACATTTACCTTTTAAACTATTAAATTAACCCACTTCTTTGAGCCCCACCTACTTTCTGTGGTCATACGTACTGCCGAGGTGGCGCAGTGGTTAGAGTGCAGCACTGCAGGCTACTTCAGCTGACTGCTAGCTGCAGTTCGGCGGTTCAAATCTCACCGGCTCAAGGTTGACTCAGCCTTCCATCCTTCCGAGGTGGGTAAAATGAGGACCCAGATTGTTGGGGGCAAGATGCTGATTCTGTAAACCACTTAGAGAGGGCTGTAAAAGCACTATGAAGCAGTATATAAATCTAAGTGCTATTGCTATTGCTATTGCTATTGCTCTGAATAACGGCCTCAAGATATTACATTGGATTGAAAGCAGCTGTAAGCATTAAAAAGTTACTTAACACTTGAACACTAGGAAACTTGTTTAACTGTATGCTTCTGTTGCCTTTCCAGGTGCTCGTGAGCTGGGCCTCCAACTTCTATCGCCATGGACTGGAAGACATTACAGGGCCTGTTGAGTGGAGTGAACAAATACTCCACTGCTTTTGGCCGCATCTGGCTCTCTGTGGTCTTTGTTTTTCGTGTCCTTGTTTATGTGGTAGCTGCTGAGCGGGTGTGGGGAGATGAGCAGAAGGATTTTGACTGCAACCACCGGCAACCTGGTTGCACCAATGTTTGCTACGATCATTTTTTCCCCATCTCCCATATCCGTCTCTGGGCCCTGCAGCTGATTTTTGTCACCTGTCCGTCTCTGCTCGTCATCATGCATGTGGCCTACCGTGAGGACAGAGAAAGGAAGAACCGAGAAAAAAATGGGGAAAACTGTCCCAAACTTTATAGCAACACTGGAAGGAAACATGGTGGTCTTTGGTGGACTTACCTCCTGACACTCTTCTTCAAGCTGGGTATTGAGATCATCTTCCTCTATCTGCTCCACAGAATTTGGGACAGTTTTGACCTGCCACGACTGGTCAAGTGTGATCTGCAACCTTGCCCCAATACAATTGATTGCTACATTGCTCGGCCTACTGAGAAGAAGATTTTCACATACTTCATGGTAGGGGCATCAGCTCTTTGCATTGTCCTTACCGTGTGTGAGATCTTCTACCTCATCTCCAAGAGAATGGTCCGCTCAATGAACAAATGGAAGAAGAACAAGAAGTCCTTGACCTACAGCAAGGCCTCCACATGTCAGTGCCATTTGAAGATGGAACACGCACAGGATGGGAAATTAAAGAATTCCCCCTTAGAAGGCCTCAGAGCTTCTGCGCCTAACCTGACTTTAATCTGAGAGGGAGAAGAAGCAAATCCGAAATGGCCCCATGCCAAGACACAAGAATGGTTTTTCAAACTTGAACTGGGGAGGGAGGGAGGACTTGAAGTGGAAGCCTTCCATTGAATCACTAACCAAATTTTCCACAAGGGAAAGGCCACAATGATTGAAGGGGAGCTGACAGGAACACTGCCATGTTTATTCAGGTCTAAAGTCAAGGCCATCTGTTTTCATATTATAGCTAAGCTAAGCATGCACACTTCATATGCTCTGGCAATCTATGTTGGTTTGTTCTCCAAACGCTTCCAGAAAAGTTGTAACCTTCTACATTCTCAGGTTTATGCTTTCTACTTTTCTAAAGTCTCTCAGAAGATAGACAAACATCTGCGCACAATATGTTGTGTTCTTTAAAACCTAGGACAGCCAAAATCTATGACCCTTGATTTCTTCAACTGATTTATTTAGTTGTGTGTAGAGTTGTTTATAGAGTGTTAGTCACTGAGTTGCCTGAGAAGGAGGGGAGTAAATTAATTAGGGAAATTCAGTAAACATGGACAATTTAACCTAGATGTCCTCCCTTCTCTTGCAAGCCACAGTTCTCTGAGATAACAAATGCCAATGCAATCTACAAAGCAGTCGAAACAAAGCACACTGAAAGGTTGTTTTAGCTGCATTTCCTCTCCTGAATTTCACCTGGAGGAAATCCACTATGAATTTGGAGTTCATATTTGAGGAACTCCCAGGGAAGCAAAGTCTTGCTAGGCAAAATTCTGCAAGACTGGGGAGAGAGTCTGCTTACACGATTCCTATCCCATTTTTGGTTGAGCTTGAGTCTTGAGGACAAGTACCCACTTTTCAATAGAAAGTACTTTAACAAAGCATTGTTTATATAATAATTATCTACTGGGCAAAAACAAAGATGTTGAGTTGAGTTAAAAAGGAATGAGACAGTATTTTCTTCTCTAAAGCCTTCTAGACAGGAGATGGCCTTCTACTCTCCGGAAAAGACAGAGGTATCCTAACATGGAAAGCTAAATTTGGTATAGATAGAAGAGATGATTAGGGCATAAAAAAGAGGGAAGAGCATACTTGGTTTTTTTTTTTTTCTTCCTGAATTTTCTCCTACTTTTTATTCATTGTTTTGGTTAAACTTTCCCCAATTCTCCACTCTTGGTCTCTCATCCTGTCTGAAACAGAGAAATTCCCACTGAAATCAAGTGTAATGTAACATTTGAAATTATTCTGGAAGGATTAGTCCAGAGAAAATGGGACATGCCTTAAGAAGAGAAATGGAGGGAAACATTATTCGAAATCAATGTTTACAGCTCAATTTAGCCAAAAGGAACAAATCAAGCAACAGAAGAGATTTTGTTGTTAGCAAAAATATTTAAGCTATTTTGAGACAACTGTGGATCTTATGACTATAGAATCTTATGACTACAGGGTTTTTTGTAAAAAGATTTTGAGTCTCCTTAAATGAGTTCCATGTAGACTGTCTTCCATGCAGAGCAAGAATTAAAATCATATTTAAAGTATTTGTTTGGCTGATGCTTCTGTTGCTGCGGAAAATAAAATCCACCATGGACAAAGTTTAGGCAGGACTCATGACTCATTTTGGATCAGTTAGCAACAGAGAGCAGACACAAGTTCCTTTCTTTTATTAGTTTTTCTTACAGAAGTTTTTATTAACCATGTAAAGTTGATGTAAATTTAAAGAAGAAAGTAAACATGAGTAAAAGAAAAGTACTAAGTAAAAAGAAAAGAAAAGAAGAAAAAAAGGAGGGGAGGGGAGG
>QLTV01002567.1:2492815-2515435 GCA_003457575.1 Thermophis baileyi
AGAGAGAGAGAGAGAGAGAGAGAGAGAGAGAGAGAGAGAGAGAGAGAGAGAGAGAGAGAGAGAGAGAGAGAGAGAGAGTCTCTGTGTCTACTACACATACATACATACATACATACATACATACATACATACATACATACATACATACATATATACAGGGTTGGACTGCTAGGGGTTCGCAGGGGTTTGGGAGAACCTCTAGCTAAGATTCTGCACAGTTTGGAGAACCCCCAAATCCCACTCCTGGCTGGCCCCGCCCACCCTGCCCCGCCCCTCCCAGGAGTCCCCACGCAGCCTGTTTTAGATGCAGGTAAGTGCAGGGCACATGCAGAGGCTCGGGAAGGGCAAAAAATGGGCTTACCAGAAGTTTGGGAAGGCCAGAAACTGGTCTGTTTCTGGCCTCCAGAGGGCCGCCAGAGCCTGGGGAGGCTGTTTTCGCCCTCCTGGAGGCTTGAGGAAAGCCTCCGGAGCCCGGGAAGGGCAAAAACGCGCCCCCCTTCATGGTGCAGGAGGCCGACTAGGCCACGCCCACCATGGCCACGCCCACCTAGCAACTGGGCAGAGAACCCCTTGCTAAAATTTTTGAAGCCCATCCCTACATACATACATACATACATACATACATACATACATACATACAAATACACAATAACAATACAAGGGAGACTTTAAAAAATTAACAGGCATAATCGAACTCTCTAGTATAAAGCAATTATTTTGATGTGAGCTGTAGTAGTTCTTTTTCAATGTTGTACTCAACTTGGAATAATAAAAACCCTGCTTTTGTAATATTTCCATCCTAAATTGTAATTCATATTGAGAGATCATTGAGAATAGAAAAAAGAAAAGAAAAATATATTGTAGGTTATTTAATACAATGCTTTTTAACATATACGAACATCAATGTATGGAAACAACGCAAGGCACTAAGATGTATAACAATGTAATAAGAAGGTAGGCAAATACATAAATAAATCGTGCTAAAGTATTTGGTTGATGGAGTTTCCAAGTATTGGATTCAATGACCTCAGCACTTCAAGAAGACACTAGGTAGGGCAAGGCAAAGTGGGGGGGAAATGAATTTGTAGTTTAGAATGGAAAAAGGGGCAGGGGTGGGCTTCAAAAATTTTAGCAAGGGGTTCTCTGCCCGGTTGCTGGGTGGGCGTGGCCATGGTGGGCGTGGCCTAGTCAGCCTCCTGCACCATGGGGGGGCCAGCCAGGAGTGGGATTTGGGGGTTCTCCGAACTGCACAGAATCTTAGCTAGAGGTTCTCCCGAACCCCTGCGAACCCCCAGCAGCCCACCCCTGAAAAAGGGTGATTTATGGATTTGATTATTAGAAAGGGCAGAAAATGGGAAGATGATAAATTCATTTGTAACCGTTGCAAATGGAATTTGCAAATGCAAATTCCAATCCAAAAAAAGGATTGGAAGCCGCTTCTTAATACATTTTTTCTTTTCTTTTTTTCTCTATGTATTCTCTTTTTTCATTTACTTGTTTTAAAACCTTCCTTCGTTCTTTTTCTTTTCTATAGCTTTATACTGTATGTTTGTCTTATATTATTGTAACTCATACTTTAATAAAAATTCTATAAAAATCACTTTTAGAGGAGACCAAGTAGAGCAAGGCTGGATCCAGCTGTCCTATCTGGTTATACTCCAACAATTGGTTGGCTGAAATCACTGGAAAATAAGAGGGTTTGGGCCTGACACATCCAGCACCAGAACAGGGAAAGGTGGAGAGATTTTCCCATTAACAGAGTACATTGAAGTGGTTTGCCTGAAGCTGTTTGCAGAGGTGGGATTCAGCAGGTTCTGACCAGTTCTGGAGAACCGGTAGCGGAAATTTTGAGTAGTTCAGAGAACCGGTAAATACCACCTCTGACTGGCCCCACCCCCATCTATTCTCTGCCTCCCGAGTCCCAGCTGATCGGGAGGAAATGGGGATTTTGCAGTATCCTTCCCCTGCCACGCCCACCAAGCCACGCCCACAGAACCAGTAGTAAAAAAATTTGAATCCCACCACTGTTGCAGATGTTCCTTTTCAGAACTTAGGTCATGGCCAACCACTGTAGTGTTGTTAAAGGGCTTCTCCTGAATGTTTCTGCCTGACCTGGAACATAGAATATTAGGGTTGGAACAGATCTTGAAGTTCTTCTAGTACAGTGGTTCTCAACCTTTCTAATGCCGCGACCCCCCTGTGACCCCCCCCCACTACCACCGCGACCCCCTCCCTACCCTCTCCCCACGCAGGATGAGGTGATAAAGGGGGCGTGGCACCAGGGGTGAAATGCTCCCGGTTTGGGCTTGCCTGCGGGTCGCCAGACAGCTGGTAACGACAGAAGCGGGAGACTTCGCCCACCCGTGCGCAAAGCGTTCTGCGCATGCGCAGAGGGTAAAAGAACCCAAATGGCGGCGTCCGGGCGGGTGGGCGAAGTCTCCCACTTCTGTCGCTACCGGCTATCCGGCGACCCACAGGCACGGCTGAACCAGGAGCATTTCACCCCTGCAGTGACGGTGGCACCAAGATGGCGGGCTAACGCGCGCGGCGACCCCTGTGAAATGGTCGTTCGACCCCCAAAGGGGTCACGACCCACAGGTTGAGAACCGCTGTTCTAGTACAACTCCCTGCCCAAGCAGGAGATCCTACATCATTCCAGACAAACGGCTATCCAATGTCTTCTTGAAA
Organism: Thermophis baileyi; assembly: GCA_003457575.1. Classification (NCBI taxonomy): domain Eukaryota; kingdom Metazoa; phylum Chordata; class Lepidosauria; order Squamata; family Dipsadidae; genus Thermophis; species Thermophis baileyi. The sequence goes on from QLTV01002567.1 coordinate 2,495,504, forward strand.
CTCTCCAGTGATGGAGCACCCACAACGTCTACAGTCAAGTCATTCTACTGGTTAATTGTTCTCACTATCAAGACATTTCTCCTTAGTTCCAGGTTGGACCTCTCTTTAATGATCTTCCACCCATTGCTTCTTGTCCTGCACTCAGATGTTTTGTAGAATAGGTCGACCTCCCTTCCTTCTCTGTGACAATCACTCAAGTGCCTCTGTTTTTTAAAATCTGTCCTTTCTATCATTCCCACTTACATATTTAGGTTTCTGCACTACTATTCAGAACAGCATTTCTTCTTCTTTTTTTAAGTCCAATAGAGTTAAAGCTATGTTTATAACATGTATGCATGTGTTGTGTTATTAAGATATGGTAGGGAAGTCATTCAAATCACTTTTGTCCTACACAAAATGTACAAAAACACTCTTCAGTGTCATCACTTTCCCTGTTGCTAGGTAAAATATTAGTATAGTTTTAAACTCTAACCACATCCTCAAATCATGCTCAGCTATATTCTGTGTTCCCACAACACCTCAAATCCGATCAATTCCAAACGTATGCAGCTGTACAGTATTTGCATAGGATACTAGTCTTAACCATGGTTATTTTTTGTGGCTTTGCAGTTTACAGTGTAATTTAGACAAGAGGGTTTCCTCAATAACTAAACTAAGAATATTGTGTAAACACCACCATTATGCAATTTGGTTGGACTGAGGATATTGTATGAGTCCATCTGTGTTGGGAAGGGAATGAGTTTTCACAGCAATTGGCTGGGGTGAATTATGGTCCCATTCATTAGCCTTGTCTTCCTTTGGAGCCCTTGAAGGCCTCCTAGGGGCCAGTGTAATCCTTAATTCAGGATGTTTGCTGACCTAGAACTTAAATGATGGTGGGAACCTCAAGCTCTCATGAAATGATTATGGATCCCTTGTTAATTCCTTCTCTACTTCTCTACTGTCCTTAGCACAGGATGGGCGACTGGGGCTTCCTGGAGAAGTTATTGGACCAGGTGCAGGAGCATTCAACAGTCTTTGGCAAGATCTGGTTGACGGTCCTGTTCATCTTCCGAATCTTGATCCTGGGTCTAGCTGGGGAGTCCGTTTGGGGGGATGAGCAGTCTGATTTTGTGTGCAATACCAAGCAACCTGGCTGTACCAACGTCTGCTATGACAATGCTTTCCCTATTTCCCATATTCGTTACTGGGTGCTGCAATTCCTCTTCGTCAGCACCCCAACTTTGGTCTATCTGGGGCATGTCATCTATCTCTCCCGACAAGAGGAGAAGCTAAAGGAACGGGAGAGTGAACTCCGGCCATTGCAAGCCAAAGATTACAAGGCGACAGCTATGTTGATGGCAGTGGAGAAGAAGTTGGCCAAGATCTGTGTGGCTGAAGATGGCCGAATTAAAATCCGTGGGCCTCTGATGTGGACCTATGTCATCAGCGTGATCTTCAAGACCATCTTTGAGGCAGGCTTTCTTCTTGGCCAGTGGTACCTATATGGCTTTGTCATGCATGCTAACTATGTGTGCCAAGGTTCTCCATGCCCACATACTGTGGACTGTTTTATGTCCCGTCCCACTGAAAAAACCATCTTCATCATTTTCATGCTGGTAATGGGCTTGATCTCCCTTGTCCTCAACATTCTGGAGCTTCTCCATCTCTTTTGCAAGCACCTGGTCAAAAGGGTTAAGGAAAGTGACTGTTGCTCCCCATCTTCTGCTCCCCCTCTACCCTTCGATGCCAACAGCATTGGTAAAATGCCAGCAGGGCCTTATCCGCCAGATAAACCCTATTTCTACCTCCCCATGTCAGACAGGCATGCTCCACCCTACCAGGGATACAACAAACTCTCCAGTGAGCAGAACTGGGCCAACTACAACACAGAAGAAACCCTGGCCTTGCAAAACCAGATTAGTCCTCCTGATCTCTTTGCAACGGGAGCCCCTGAAATCCATCTCTCTCCGGAAAGGCAGTCCAGCCGCCCAAGTAGCAGTGCTTCTAAAAAACAGTATGTCTAAGCAAGCAGCCATTTGAAGTGTTAGTTTCATGGGGGCTTCCTTGAGAGCAGGCAGGTTTCTGTCAAGGGTCCCTTCACGTGGAAGGCTCCAATATGATTCCTTACCGTGGAAGAAAGCGGCTGGGCCTCAGGATTCTTCCCAGGTGCTTCCCAAGTTTTTGCCACAGTATTCTACTGCCCCAGGTGAAAGCCAGGACTTGAAGATGGGGGCAGACTGAACTTGTGGATCCACCAAAGGTGTAAAAAGACACACAGAACAATCTCATCGAAGTCATTGAAGTGGCTGCTTAACGGGCATTTTAAGATGGAGTGCTAAATGTTGATTCCTGGGGGAAAACGTCAGTGGTTGGGTCTGTACTTTGAGGGGCCTTGTGATTTGCAGATCAGAAAACAGCCACTGGACCACAAAGAGAGGAGGGTTAGGTAGAAGAGAAACCAGCTTGGACTATCCAAACTGGGTTTCAAATTTTGGAAGTAAGTGCAAGCTGAAAAGGAGAGTGCAGAATAAACTGAAGGAGGAACTTCTGGTATGTCACCTTTTTAGGAATGGGCATGGGAACAGGTTGAGGAAAGTCATTCGTCAAGCAGGTTTGTTTTCATGTTGCAGGTTGTCAAACTTCTGAGCAGCTTACTTATTAAATACTGCTGCTCATCTAATGTTTGCATATTGTTCCAAGTAGGCATTAGGGAGAATAATTGCTGTTGCTGATGTTATCTTATTAAATATGACTCCTATTTAAGTATAGAGCTGATATGCCTTAGGTCCTCTGGGTTACTTAATAAATGTCTTCCATCTAACAGAGTAGAAAAGCAGAGTTTTCAATCTCACCATATTTGAAACTCCAATTTCTGTCTCCACTGACACTGGGTGAACCTTTGGTCTGCAAAGGGCGCTCTCTACATTTTTTTCCCCCTTCAACTGGTAACTTGGAGAATTTGAATCAAAACAGTTCACTGTGTAAATTAACTCCCGTTTCTCAGTCTCCTTGGTTATGTAATTCCATCTCTCATTCCATCGGGACACTTTTTTTGGAGATTGGCCTTCCACAAGCTAAATGCCTTTCAACCCTGTTGGGACTACAGGTCCCCAAGTTTCCAGCCATGCTGGTTTGGGATGTTGGGCACTGAGATCACAGCACATCTGGAAGATACCAAATTATGAAAAGCTGCAGCAGGCACACATGTCTCTTGGTTTTAAAATGGATTCAGAACCTCATCAGAACTTCATTCTGATGGTTCTGTGAAGCCACATTCCTTTGGACTATTGTGTTATCTGAACTTTACTCAGTATAAATTGTCCATTGACGATACTCTCTAAATATTGAAAGCTATCTGGCCTTGTCCAACGTAGCTGCTCACCCATCCTTCTCATTGCAATCATTATTTGTGCAGGGCTCTGCCAAAGAGAGATTCCTCCTGGATGTTTGAGGTCAATATTGTGTTATATGTGTATCCTTATGAATCGTTGCAGTAGTCAATCTCCCTCCTGGCTTCCTATTTGTATCTTCTTTTTTAATTATGTGTTCTAATTCTTTCACATCATATGACTGTGTAAGCACAAGCAGGATCCTTCCGTGTGAAAACCACAATCTCTCCTGCAATGGGAAAGTAATGTGGATATTTTTTTTTTTAATGCTCATGTGTCAGCCTTTTCGGAAAAAGTTCCTGCCTCTCTCTGGATTAAATCAAAGGAGCGGGGGGTTGTTTGAGGGGTTTTGTATTTGGAACTGCAAAAATCTATGCTCTGGAAATTGGCTTTTGTTGCTGCAGGTGAAAAGCTGGTTGATGGTTAAAAAAAATAGGATCGCTCTCCAGCTTCGATCAAGAGCAAACTGTGATAGGAAGAGATAGGGGGGCAAGGACCTTCCCCCCCCATCTCTACTGAACTGTTTCTGATAACTAAGCTGTGAAAAGGAGATTGTTGGATGTAGGGAACCCACCTGTGTGCCTTTGATGGAGATGTCTCAGGTCAACGTGGCCATTAAGAAGCTGGCTTCACATCCCCAGTTCATAACCACCGTTCACACTTGCAAGGTGCAAGACGGAGGGCTAGGGGTATGCACTCTGTGTTTGTGTCTTGTTTTTTTTTTTCTAAATAAAAAGAATTTTTTTATATATAAATAACATGAAAAATTGGCAAGACTGTTCTGTGGGTCAATAGTACACCTTGCAGCCTATATAGCCTTGATGGCGAACCTATGGCACGCGTGCCACAGGTGGCACGCGGAGCCATATCTGAGGGCACGTGAGGCGTTGCCCTATGTCAGCTCCAGCACGCATGTGCGCACTGGCCAGCTGATTTTTGGCCTTTTGGAGGGTGGGGGAGGCCGTTTTCGGCCTCCCCAGGCTTCAGGAAAGCCTCCGGAGCCTGTGGATGGCGAAAAACAGAAATGAACTTCCGGTAGGCCCGTTGGGCTGTTTTTCACCTTCCCCAGGCTTCAGGAGGCTTTCCTGAAGCCTGGGGAGGGCAAAAAACGGCACAATGGGCCTACCGGAAACCCAGAGGCTTCAGCGAGATCTACACGCATGCGCACGGGGGGGCAGCACGGGGGGGTTGTGGTGTGCATGCACGGGGGGAGGGCATTGCATTATGAGTGTGGGCATGCGTGCACATTCGCCATCACTGCTATATAGAATTGTCCTGATGAATGCTTCCATTCCATTACAAGATTCAAACCACTGGACACAATGGTTAAATATTGAAGACTTAACCAAGTCCCTTATAATGAACATACTTGTATTTGCAGAGCTCCAGAGATAGAGGACATAACATATTATTTGAATGTCAATTATATAAGAAAGAGAGAACCGTATCTTGGACTGCACATTAGATAAACGACCTATTGGGATCCTTATATTAAAACAATACATTTCATGTGGTGTCAAAATTCACACATTGCATATATAACAAAGTCCTTCATTTGAATAAAACAGTTCCATTGAGATCTGCATGTGTGGGTTTCATTGGGGTAAATTGTAGGGGTGACACAGAAATATGATTTGCATTCTTTATTCTTTTACAGAATAACAGGATTGGAAGGGCGCTTGGAGGTCTTCCAGTCCAACCTCCTGCTCAAGCAGGAAACCCTTTACCATTTCAGACAAATGGTTGTCCAATCTTGTCTTAAAAACCTCCAGTGTTGGAACCTCCACAACTTCTGGAGGCAAGTTGTTCCACTGATTAATTGTTCTCACTGTTAGGAAATTTCTCCTTAGTTCTAGATTGTTTCTCTCCTGGATTAGTTTCCATCCATTGCTTCTTGTCCTACCTTCAGGTGCTTTGGTGAATAGGTTGACTCCTCTTCTTTATGACAGCTCCTTAGATATTGGAACACTGCTATTACCGGTATGTCACACGTAAACTCTATTTAATTCCATCTTTACATATGGTCTTATTAATATTATTTATTTATTTATTTGTTTGTCAAACATGTACAAGATAGCAGGTATAGGTATAAACATAAACATAATCAAAGTGAATACAGATAGATGAGGACAATAGGACAGTAGGACAGGGACGGTAGGCACGCTGGTGCGCTTATGCACGCCCCTTACAGACCTCTTAGGAATGGGGTGAGGTTTTATATTCTGTTTTTGATAGGACCTATTGTCTAATCAACAGTAGAGTTACTTCACTTTCATTCCATTGGGCAACACAGGATCTCCAGTCCACAATGAGTTGTGGAACACTTACTCAGAGCCCCAAAGTCCTACCTCAAAATGGTATCAGGTCTTCCTGGCAACATCAAGCATCCGGTGTGAATCACACATGAGCATCTGCAAGGGAGGGGGGGAAAGCAAATGACAAAACATGAATGACTACATCATGCTAACAATGTGACTCATGTATGTATGTGTATCAGACATGGGGCTGTAATTATGTAAGGGTGGCATTTGATGATGCTAGTCTGCATTTCATTGTGGTTTGCTGTCAACCCCTCTGCAGTCTACAGTGATTATTGTTGTAACAAATCATCTTTTAAAAACAAAACCAATAATCATCCTTACTCTAACAGTCCAATAGTATAAAATATGGAAGATTTAACCAAGTCCCTTATAATGAACAGACTTGTATTTGCAGAGCTCCAGAAATAGAGGACATAATGCATACATTATTTGAATGTCAATTATGTAAGAACAAGATCATTAACTTGGACTGCACATTAGATGAACAACCTATTGGGATCCTTGTATTAAAGTATATACAGTATTTCATGTATGGTCAGTATTCACAGATTATATACACTATATAATACAGCCTTTTATTCGAATCCCAAATTGCCCTAGTTCTAAACATGACGTACCACAAGTTGTATTTCCATCTGATCAGATGGGAAACTCCGATGACCATATTTAACTGAAGGACTGGCGTCCTTTTTCATCGTGACTTGCTTACACCTAATCCTGCTAGAAGGAGCATCTGGTGAACCTTGGCTATTAACCTGAAATTGATCCTCAATTATTCACTGAATTGTTATTTCAGTGTTTGAGTTGCTAGAGTGTGTAGTGGGGGGAAAAGTGCTGTGATTGCGGCTACAATCCTACATCCATTCACTGGAAGAAAGCCTGATTGACATTTATGGGACTCTCACTTCTGAGTGTTGGAAGAAATATCCATCTAGTTCAGTTCCAAGCGGGAGAAAGACACGGGCAACATGGAGGCTGATTGGAAAGAGGGTTTAATGATGAAGTAGAACCATCAAGCACATGGTCCTGGAGCAGCTGACCACATGGAGTTGGGAGAGAGGTATTTATACCCTCTCTTGGGCTTTGCACTTGAACTTCCTGTTCCTGTGCAAGAACATGTATTCTATTGGCTGTTGTAGGGGTGACAGCTAACTTTGTAGGCTGTCTGAGTCCCAGGCTTGGTTGAAGCTTGCTGGGTGATGCAATGTCCCCAGTGATTGTGCCATGTGGTGAGCTCTGCTGCTAGATGGGTTAATCCTATTCTGTCCTGGAGGCAGGGGTGGGTTCCACTTACCTTCCCTACCGGTTCGCATCGCACCGGAAGTGCGTGAAAGACTGACCCAGTCTTTCTTAATGGGCACCAAATATCTGCTGGGGGCAGGGAGCTGTTTTCTGTCTTTAAACATCATCATCCAGGGAAATATAATATTCTGCCTTTTTAATATTTCTCAAAATAGTTCATTCTTCTAGGAGAGGGGTGGGTGCTAACTTTCTACATGAGTAAACCTGGATAGCACTGCACAGTTAGCTCCAAATCAGAAGGAATCTGGTGGCACCTTTCTGGCTAATATTTTATTAAAAGGCATGAGTTACATACAGTTCATGAACTACTGTACATTTAGCTTCCTCCTTGTGTAGAGTTCTGATGTAGATTTAAATTGGGATGAGGCAAAGAAGGGGAAGGAAAGAGAAGACAGGTGAAGCAAAAGCAGGTTATCTGTGCAAGACATTACAAATATCTTATCAACTGATAGCTCCAGTGTGTTTGTTGTCACTTTCGAAGATCACCTGAAGCCTGACCGATGTCTCCCCAAAGCTGATGCCTTTTAGTCAAATTTGTCAGCCTGAAAAGGTTCTGTCTGATTCCTCCTGATTTTTGGCTACCATACAGTAATTCAGCTCTCTTCCCAGAACACTACACAAATAATACATTGATTGGATGTTCAAATTCCCTTCTATTTGGAATCTTCAGATCCGTTTTTGCTGGAAATAGAGAGAAAAAAAGAGTGACCTGTTCTTTGAGGTTTTCTCCTGGCTGGAGCTAATCTGATGAAGGGTTACAGTAGAATTCAGACCATCATCTGTTTGTTTGTTTTTTAAAAAATGTTCAAATGTGGAAGGCACCCTTGAGATCATCAAGACCAATCTCTGCTCAGTATGGAATCCACAACTGTCCTGGAGTGGGGGGGGGGAATGTTAATCTGAGCAGCAAATAAATCTATTCTCGTGGCACCATGAAGACTAACTTCTTCAAGACTTCAAGACTAACAATCTTTTACATCATAAACAGATATGAGATGCATGGAGCTGATCTGGAGGGGACACGCATATATTTTTGGATTATTGGAAGAGAAGATACATAGAAAGGGGGACATCAGATGGGTTGCAAAAATCTGGATGACCAGTAGACGGCAGGAAATGCTTCCTTTTCTGTGTCTCTTTGCTGCCATCTAGTAGCAGTTTGTATTTTTGCAGCCTAATCTGGCAGCCATGGTAAAAGGCGAGGCGAGACGGAAAAGAAAAGAGGAGGGTGCAAACTTTGATAATTATTTATAGCGTGACTGTTTATAAAATAGTTCCTAGGTGTGGCATACAACTTCATTGTGAGTTGATCAACAACAATATAATGTCTTATCAGCAACTGATGAAGCTTATCTGCAAATGGTTCTTTTCCCTTCAATTGCCTAACAGGGCTAACACTCTCTGGAAGGAAATTTGATAAAAATAGCTGTACGGGAGGAAGGGAGTTTAATCCTTTCTCGGATGACATTTCTCCAATTCCACCCTTGCCCCAGCAGCTATTATCCCTACAGTGGAAACAATTTGGCAGAGTTCTTATAACACACTTAATCCTAAACTCAGGTTAACAAAACACAATTGCCGGGCTCACCTAGCATGGGAAATCCAAACGGCAAAAGCATCTTGTGGCTTAACTTTTGATGGTCCAGTTCACGAATGATGCCAAGGCAATGGTTGGTTTCCTACAATGCCCTGAATGAGATATTTCACTTGATTTTAACCTTATTTAGCTAAACTCCTTTATATAGGAGCACAAGAAAGACGGAGAGGAGTCATAGGCAAGAGCTGTTTTATTTTATTTTATTTTATTTTTAATTGCATTCTTGAAGAACTAGCCTGTGATGTCACTAGAAAATGTTAGCCCTTCGGGGAAGAATTTTATTTCAATCCTACTTTTTCAGGGGGAAATAAAACCACACGCACCGACACAAACACACCAAAACTCTTGATGTTGAAAACTGATATTTTGCCACTAAGTTTCAGCTGTGCCATCTTCAACTGCTTTGACTGGGGATATCTGAAGCCCATAGATGTGGCTTGTCCAACATTGGTTCCATCATAGTTCTAACAACTGAATTTGGAGAGAAGGCACTTCATCCTAGAGCTGTTTTTAGGTAAGAAATCAACATTTCCAATGTGCCTGTTTCACCCTAATATTCCAGCATCAGAATCCATAGAGAGTTTGGTTGGTTATCAGAAAAAAAAGCTCCTAATATTAAAAACAGTTCATCAGAGGAACACAGAATCATGGAAGGGATGGATTCTGATTGCTGGATATGTTTAAAAGACCCTGGATTGTCTTCTGTTAGGAATGCAGGGGGGTTGATGAGCCATGGGGGCATCAGTATTGCAGGCAAACTTTACTCACAGCCTGGAGTTCGATCCTGATGGAACTCAAGGTTGTTCATTTAACCTTCCATCCTTCCGAGGCCGGTAAAATGAGGACCCAGATTGTTGGGGACAATATGCTGACTCTGTAAACCGCTTAGAGAGGGCTGTAAAAGCACTGTGAAGCGGTATATAAGTCTAAGTGCTATTGCTATTGCTATGATCTCAAATTTCCCCTGTAATCCTTAGATGCTATGATTTTATGCTGCTCTCACTCCATTACTTCATTTCTTCCATTTCTTCATTCTTTTATTTTGCAATCTTTCCTCTGTTTCCAACAGTACTTTTTGTTCACACAGGAAGCTTAACCAAATCAGTTAAAGATACAATGGCCACATCTGTACAGTATAATGTGCTAAGATCAGTGGTGGGTTGCTACCGGTTCTCACAGGTCCGGCGAACCGGTAGTGGCGGCGGCAGGAGGCTCCGCCCACCCACCCGGACATCATCAAAAATGCTCTGCGCAAGTGCAAAAGCGTTGCGCGCGCGCAAAGCACCTGCACGCTCCCGTTCCCGAACCAGTAGCAAAGGTAAGTGGAACCCACTACTGGCTAAGATGGAGGTGGGGCAACTTATCATGTTGTATGAACCCAACCCAATTAGTTGAAACCCATCAAATAGTTAATTCAGTCACCAGACTATGGGGAGGCTGCAACAATTGTCAATGTGAGGACCGGTCAAGAGTCACTTTTTTCAGTGCTGCAACTTCAAAGGTACAGTTGTAAATTGAGGACTTTCCCTTTTTTTCCATACTGATACTCATACTGATTTTAATTCAACGTTGGATTTGCTCAAGCTTTCTATATCTCCTGTAAGATTGAGGAAATCTTTCTGAAGCCCAAGGAAATGGATCCATTGTTGTTGCCCTTTATTATGTAATTTTCAATGAGTGGAGTGATGTCATGCAGTGGGCAGTTTAAACCATGCTTAGCAGAACTTTACGGGAAATCCTGCACATGCTTTCTCCATCCTGATAATTCCGTGAATTAGAAAAGTAAAGCCTTTAGAACCGGGGTGGGTTCTGGATCCTTTTGCTGCCAGTTCGCTCAGGGTTGTGCCATGTGTGCGCATGCGCGCAGCAATCAAAAATTAGCTTCTGCGCATGCGCAGAAGCAAAATCCAAGATGGCAGCACCCACGGAGACACCGATGGAACTGGCTCCATGACGTCATCACCGAGCTACTAACGGTTCTAAAGAACCGGTTTGAACCGGTAGGAACCCACCTCTGCTTTAGAAGGTCTATGGGTGTCCAAATTGCCCTCTCTTACATGTTTTTAATAACCTTCTCCCTTTTCATTACCTGTACATTATGAAATCAAGGAGACTCAGATGCCTTTGTACAAAACCCCAGCCAGATGCTCTACCTTTCATCCATCCTGCCCCTCTTTCAGTTTCTGTGTGTTTCAAAGATATATTCAGGGGTTTTCCAATAACAACTTATTGTGTTTGACAACTTTCCACTCTGGTCAAAATGTGATTCCCTGGTAATGGTCTGGTTCCATATTAGTTCCATATTAAACCATTATGCAGGCAAACAGAGTTGAAATATTATTTAAGTCCTGGGAAACTATGATCCTGTTTCTCAGGACTTAAAGAATATTTCAGCTCTTTGCCTACATACTGGTTTAATATGGAACTAATATGGAGCCAGATAGACCAGGATCATATTTAGAAATAACTTAGGGAAATGCCTCCCTGATTCACTGGAGTATAAAAAAGGCAGGAGGTACAGCACCATCAGACTTACAGGGTACTATTACTATAGCGTCTCTCACTAAAATTTGGTCCTAGTCTTGTGGAGTCTCCATTGGTATTGACCTTCTGGTTTAATCTATCTAGTTGGGCCTTCAATCTGGCTCTTAGGGACATCCTGTAAATTCTCCCTTCTGGCCTAATCCATCCACAATTGGGTAACACCAGGTTATACTCTGGCCCGAATTTTATTTAATCTTTGTATTAGCTATTTGGTAAACTCCTTCTCAAGTATGGACTCCATCTCTATGTTGGGTAACAGTCATTCTACCGTATTTGCAGACAAGCACAAAGGACAAGCTTATCATCAACTCTGAATACTCTCAAGTTTCGGTGTTTTCAAGTCTTTTCCTTCCCAACCTTGAGCTGCGGGGCCTTGAACCTTGAACCTTCTTCCAAAGTTATTGGAATGGGCTAGCTATTAAGAATGTAAAGTGAATAAATAATAAAGATAATATATTGTGGGCATGCATGCATCCACACACACATACACGGGTATAAATATACTGCAGTGGTGGGATTCAAAACATTTTACTACTGGTTCTGTGGGCGTGGCTTGGTGGGCATGATGTGGCTTGGTGGGCGTGGCTTGGTGGGCGTGGCAGGGGAAGGATACTGTAAAATCTCCATTCCCACCCCACTCCAGGGGAAGGATACTGCAAAATCACCATTCCCTCCCCACTCCAGGGGAAGGATACTGCAAAATCCCCATTCCCTCCCCACTCCAGAGGAAGGATACTGCAAAATCTCCATTCCCTCACCACTCCAGGGGAAGGTTACTGCAAAATCCCCATTTCCTCCCCACTCCAGGGGAAGGATACTGCGAAATCCCCATTCCCTCCCCACTCCAGGGGAAGGATACTGCAAAATCCCCATTCCCTCTTCCCGGGGAAGGGTACTGCAATATCCCCATTCCCTCCCCACTCCAGGGGAAGGATACTGCAAAATCCCCATTCCCTCCCCACTCCAGGGGAAGGATACTGTGAAATCTCCATTCCCACCCCACTCCAGGGGAAGGATACTGCGAAATCTCCATTTCCTCCCGATCAGCTGGGACTTGGGAGGCAGAGAATAGATGGGGGCGGGGCCAGCCAGAGGTGGTATTTACCGGTTCTCCGAACTACTCAAAATTTCCGCTACTGGTTCTCCAGAACTGGTCAGAACCTGCTGAAACCCACCTCTGATATACTGTACCCATGGTTGGAAAGGTTGGAAGGAAAATAGAGAGAAATGTGTCTGTGAAGAAATAAAAGGCAAAAACATGCAGAAAAGGAAAGCAAAATATTGTAGTTAGACTGGTTTTCTAAACCTTAGCAACTTTAAGACACATGGATTTCAACTCCCAGAATTCCCCAGCCAACCATGCTGGCTGGGGAATTCTGGGAATTGGGGTTCACGTGTCTTAAACTTGCCAAGGTTGAGAAAGCCTGTCTAACTATAATATTTTGCTTTCCTTTTCTGCATGTTTTTGCCTTTTGTTTCTTCATGGACACATTTCTCTCTATTTTCCTTCTAACCTTTCCAACCATGGGTACAGTATATGTATTGTATACCGTGTATGGATTAACAGATTATCCAGCTTTAAGTAAAGGCGTAGTGATACAGCTCTAGGCTCAGATTGAGAATCTTGGCTTAGTGCCTAGATTTCAATTCTCACCCATGCCTTTTTGTGAAAGGATGGTGTCTGTGTAACGAGCCCTCTCCATCTTCTCAGGTGTCCCATATTTACCAGCAAGACTAAATTCTCTTTTCCCTTGAAGCTATATCAATCCGTTCTTCAGTTGATTCACTTACTGTACTTCCTCCTTCTGTCTTCATTCTCCTTCTGGGTTCTCAACAACCAATGAGTTAGGTCAAACCTTCATGTTCTCTGTTTGATACATAATAGGTGGAAATAGATTCGAGATAAGCGTCAAAACCACAGAGACGTATTGTTTTTTTTGTTTTGTCTTGTTTTGTTTCTATTGCTAAAGTACTTAAAATATTCCAGCACAGTACATTCCCTGGAGTTCTCTCGATGTGTGATGCTTTTAAAAATAGCCCGATCAAAGCAGTTAAAATATGAGGGGAGGGCTGTCTTTTCTCATCTCTGCTGAATTTATGCAAAAAGAAAGATCATTCGCTTTTCTTATTTCTATATTCCTTTGCAATTCAAATAAGCAAAAAGGCTATGACTATGATGAAGTCAACCCACTTCTGAAAGTCACATTGGATTGGTTCAAACTGTTGTCATTCAAACAGTTGGAGAAATAATTTAAATATTGCAAGGAGGTAGTCTTGATCAATGAGTGCAACATTCTTGGGTGCTTGGGTAGGCAAACCTAGTTTGTAAGAATTCATGTTTCCAGGTTTAACTTTTTATTAAAAAGGCAGGACAGAAATCAGTACCCTGAATAGCAAAAACGGTGAACATCATTAATGCTCCATGTCAGAGAAGGCAATATTGTACCAGAAGGGTTATTGGTTCGACCTATCAGATGGCCATTTTGTGTGGCTCTATATCAGAGATTGTTGACTTGAGGTCCTCCAGCCAAACTTGTATTGCTTTCAATTTCAGAAGCCTTCTAGAAGCCAGTTATTCAGCCCTGTGGCAAGGCAGGTGGACAACAAGTTGTCCAAAAGATAGATAATAATGGGGGAGGAAGGGTTTTGTGCACATTTCAGGGGGGGGGGTTTCCTGCCCACTGTTTAATTAAACAAGCATCCATTTGTGTCTTCCATCTATCACCCATAGAACATAGAATCAGAGGATTGGAAGGGACCTCGGAGCAGTGGTGAAATCCAATTTTTTTTACTACTGGTTCTGTGGGCGTGGCTTGGTGGATGTTGTGTGGCTTGGTGGGCATGGCTTGGTGGGTGTGGCAGGGGAAGGATACTGCAAAATCCCCATTCCCACCACACTCTGGGGCCAGCCAGAGGTGGTATTTGCCGGTTCTCTGAACTACTCAAAATTTCTGCTACCGGTTCTCCAGAACCTGTCAGAACCTGCTGGATTTCACCCCTGCCTCGGAGTCTTCTTCTCCAACCCACTACTCAAGGTAGAAGTTTTATACCATCCTGATCAAATAGTTGTCCAGCCTATTCTTGAAACCCTCCAGTGATGGGGCACCCACAATTCCAGGAGACAAGCTATTCCACTGATTGTTCTCACTGTCAGATAATTTCTCCTTAATTCTAGAGTGGACTGCTCTTTAATGATCTTCCTTCTGTTACTTCTTGTCCTGCCCTCAGGTACTTTAGGGAATAGGTTGATCCCCTCCAATATTTCTCACCTCAAATATTGGAAGGTTGCTATCATGTGTCCCCCCCTAGTACTTTCCTTCAATAGGTTAGACATATCTAGTTCCCTTAACTGCTCATCAGTTAGCCTCCAGACCCTTTATCATCATTATCGGGTCTGATAGAAGGATCAGACCTGCCCCAGTCTGAACCCTTAGGAAAGAAAGACCCCCAACTCCGCTTGGTTGAAGTGATAGGTTCTTTTACTAAAAGATGTTGGTTTCAGTAGAGTCAGGCTAGAACTAGATTTCCTGTGCTCAAAAGATATAGAAACTTTCCCCACATCCCAGCCCCACTCCCCGCATGGTCAGTCTATGTTCAGCCAACAAGAGTTTGCCTAGGTGTTTTGAGAACACTGAGGTGTTTAGGGTAATCCACATTCTTTCTCAGGGTGCATGACCTTAAATGCTGGCACAAACTGATTCTGAGCTTCCCTGCTCTTTTGTCAAGCTGTCATTCCCCCCTCCCAATTTTCCATCACGAACACAGGCAGGTTGATTGCCCATTTGCTCACCCCCATGTCCCTCTCCCCCTTCTAACCTTTGATGACAGGATGACAGTGAGGTGCCAAGGTGAAGATGGCAGACCTGACAGTTGCTCTTGTCTGCACTCTTTCCAGGCTCTCAACATCTTTTCTGTATCATGGTGACCATAACTGTATGCAGTATTCCACATGTGGCCCCACACGCACACAGATGCCATACATACCCACCAGAATGCAAAGGACTGGAGAGGGCTGGAAAATTTGGTGCCCACTCACTATAAAGAGTTCCAGACAACAAACAGGGTAGAGGAGGTTACCTGTGGCCCTTAAGTTTCCTACCTGATTTGTCTAGATAGCTCTCTGGAGGAACTGACAAAAAAAAATGGTGATTCCCTACCTTGTAGGAAAAAAAATATTTTTTCCTCCCAAAGAGATGGGAGTGGAAAGCAATGTGCCAAGTTGGAATCCCGAAGGTTTTTAATTCAGTTTTAGATCTACCAGTAATTTAAAAAAAAAAAAGAAAAGACACTCCTTTTTAGTTGGCATCTCCAACGGGTGCTGTAAAAGCCAAGTCCAACAAAGTCTCTGTTTTCCACCTCTGGCTCTTATCAGTCACGCAACTGTATTTACAGAAGATTCCCAGACACACTTTTCCCCCAGTTTCTGAGGGCAAACATGGAGTTTGGGCCAAGTTCCTTATTTTCACATGTGAAGCCAGGGGCCCCAGCCTGCCTCTTGAGCCCCGCAGCTCACCTATGGAAACATCACACTGCAGAAACGAATGGGTCTGTGTTATTCTTGGAGAGCAAAGAGTGACTGAAGTGAGGCCCTTCCCAGCAAGGTCGAACCCTGTCATAACATTCAAACAATAGAAAGGCAAGGGATGGCTGCAGAGCGACTAATTTGGCAGGAGGAGAACTGCCCCGAGCAGGAGTTGTTATAAGCAAAACGGTCCCCTTAATCTTGTTTTCCAACCTTGTTGGAACCAGTTGGTTAATAAAGGAAAAGAGAAAAGAAAGCCACCAATACATCCCCTTCTCAATCCCCGATTCTGCCAATGAAAATATTCATTCCAAGACAGTGAAAAACAGAGCAAAGCTAATATATGTATCAACTCTCCCCATCAGTTTGGCCAAAAACCTCGGAGGTGTCTGCTGCATCACCTTTTCACCGGGAACTTCCTCTGCCTTCATTATGCCCTGCAATCATTCACAGGTCACTAAAATACAACCTTAAAGACTTCCCTCTGGCCAGACTGTGCATTCCCAGGTTGCCAGTGGCGCACAGTCAGGAGATCATGGTTTATACCACGATCACCTTTATGTCTGGGAGACGAGATCCAAATGGGTTTGGAAAAGGTCCAACTTTGTCATTCTTGATCATAAGCACAAGCAAAGGCAGCATCTGGGAATCATCTGAATGACGTGGCCAAATAATCATTTTTTTTCCCCTTTTCTTTTTCCTCGTCTTGTGTAGAGTTTTCAATAGCTGGATGTTTTCCAGAAGGTGAGAGGTTTTTTTTTTTTTTTTTTTTTTCAAAAAAACTTTCCTCTTCTTTCTTCTCAAACTCCTTGTTTTCTGATTTTTTTTTGCAAATAACATTTCCTCTCCTCACTTCTCAACCTCCTTGCTGCCTAATTTCGGGGCAAATACATTGATTTGCTTCATCCTGCCCTGCTGCTCATTTCCATTAATTTTATAGTAACTCAATTAGAATCAGGAGCTCAGCAATCAGAGAGGAAATGCCAAACAACTCCATCATAGCGGAGCACGGTAACTTACCTCCTGTTTATTTATTTTTTTTTAAAAAGGAAGGAATGAAAAGGAAACTTGTTTGCCAAGCATCAGTTTTTGGAACAGCATTTATTTCCAAAAAAGATCTTGGATCCAATAGCAATAGCAATAGCACTTAGGCTTATATACCGCTTCACAGTGCTTTTCAGCCTTCTCTAAGCGGTTTACAGAGTCAGCCTATTGCCCCCAACAATCTGGGTCCTCATTTTACCAACCTCAGAAGGATGGAAGGCTGAGTCAACCCTGAGCCTGGTAAGGATCAAACCCCTGGCAGTCAGCAGAATTAGCCTGCAATACTGCATTCTAACCACTGCATCACCATGGCTCTTGGCAATAACTGCCCCACAGATAATTTTAAAAGATATAAACAGACAGTGGCTGAAGCCTGGTACTTCTCTGCTAGAAAGAAAACCAAGCATACCAATAAAGGAGAATATTTGTAGCTCAGGGTTGAAATGAGGGGTCCTTGGTATTCTCTAAGTTTCTTGCAGATGTTTCATGACCCAACTAGATAACATCATCAGTGCACTTGTATATAAATAGAGAGCAAACCCCACTCCCTTCAAGCACTGATGATGTTACCCTAGTTTCGGTAAAGAAAACAAGCAAGCTCAGAGAGCAGCAAGGACCACTCAAAATCAACATAGATATGAGGAGGGAGAGTGAAAACAGCACCTGCAGCTATTAGAAATGGCTGGGAACGGCCTCACCAATTGATATGATTGGAATCAGGGGTGGGTTCTAACTTACCTCGCTGCCGGTTCGCTTCCTCCCGCACCGCGCAGTAAAAAAATTTTTTTTAAAAAAAAAGCCAAAACCAAGATGGCGACGCATGCGCAGTGCCGGAAACTCGGCTTCTGCGCATGCGCAGAAGAAATAAAAAAAAATAAAAAATTCAAAAAAAATTCAAAAAAAATTTAAAAAAAGATGGCAGCGCCCACGGACTGGCACTGACCGAACTGGATCGGTGACATCATCATGATGTCACCAGCGGGTCGCTACCGGTTCGGGCGAACCGGTCCGAACTGGTAGGAACCCACCTCTGATTGGGATCCCTGTGTGGGACAAGCATTTTCGGATGTCTCCAAACATACTGCTCATATTTATTTTATTTATTAAACAAATTTATATAGCTGCCCAACTCACATGACTTGGGGCAGCTTACAAAATTTTAAAAAAATCTACCATATAATAAAAATCTCCTCTTGCCCTATCCCCTATGGCAGCAACAACACAATCAAATCAGCCACATAGCAATAGCAATGGCACTTAGACTTATATACCTCTTCACAGTGCTTTACAGCCCTCTCTAAGTGGTTTACAGAGTCAGCATATTGCCCCCAACAACCTGGGTCCTCATTTTACCCACCTTGGAAGGATGGAAGGCTGAGTCAACCTTGAGCCTGGTGAGATTCGATCTGCCAAATTGCAGGCAGCCGGCAGTCAGCAGAAGTAGCCTGCAGTACTGCATTCTAACCATTGCACCACCACAGCTCTGATCATGATCAGTTCAGTCTCCATTTGTGGTCCTGAGGCCCATCCACACCACGTTTTTAGGGCCTTTTGGAAAAGCAACTAGGTGGGGGCCAACCATACTTTTGGGGGGTGGGGAATGATGTTCTATAGAGAAGGGGCCACCACAAAGAAGGCCCTTTTCACAGTCCCACCAGATGTACCTTCCTAATCGACAGGTCCTGTAACATGCACCTCTAAATCACATAAATAAATTGCATGAAAATGTAGGATGGGAAGGGAGGGCAGGGGAAGGGAGAGGGAGCAAAAATTATTCAAATATACCCCTCCCCCAGTTTCAGCTATACCGGTTTGCATAGGTGACAATATGTTATATTTTCTTCTCATTATATTTATTTGCCTGATTTTGGCCCACATCTGTGAGGTTGGTTGGACTGAGGGTGAAGGTCCTATCTACAGCCATCAAATAAGCACCATGCTCAGATCAGGGGTGGGTTCCTCCCGGTTCAGACCGGTTCTTCCGAACCAGTAGCGGCCCGCTGGTGATGTCACGATGATGTCACCGAACCAGATCGGTCAGTGCCAATCCGTGGGGGCAGCCATCTTTTTTTTTTTTAAAAATCGATTTTTTTTTCCTTCTGAGCATGCGCAGAAGCCGACTTCCGGCACTGTGCATGCGGTCACCATCTTTTTTTTGGCTTTTTATTATTATTATTATTATTGGATTTTTGTTACTGCGCATGTGCGCGCACGTGGCGCAGGAGGGAGCGAACCGGCAGCGAGGTAAGTTGGGACCCACCCCTGGCTCAGATGATGGGTCTCAACATCTGAACCATCAAACCAGTGGTGGGTTGCTACCGGTTCGCACCAGTATGGCGAACCGGTGGCGGCGGCAGCGGGAGGCTCCACCCACCTACCCGGACGTCATCAAAAACGCTCTGCGCATGCGCAGAAGCGTTGTGTGTGCAAAGTGCGCCCGCACGCCCGCACGCTCCCATTCCCGAACCGGTAGCAAAGGTTAAGTGGAACCCACTTGTTATGTTCTAACTGTTATAACTGTGTTGCATGGTTCCAACCAGGTCCAGCGTTTGAGCGGGAAAAAGCTCAAACGCTATTGGCTGGTCTGTCTGACAGCTCCCTATAAAAGGGCAAGCTGTCAGACTGCTCTTTGCTGGTTGCTGATACAAGAGCTGAAATAAAGAGCTGCTTGGAAGTCTGTCTCCTGTCATCTCTACCCACTATCTAACAGTGGCGACGAGGGCTTGGGTTCAGGAGAACCGTGACTGCTTCTTCAGCGATTCCAACCAGCCAGGCAGCTGCCTTTCTGCCTACTCTCTGCCACGATGTCCAACTTCCACCCACCGGCGCCTTTCGACCCGACCCGGGAGAAATGGGACTCCTACATGCAGCGATTCGACTGCTTTCTAGAAGCGAACAATATGCTGGGTCTGACCGACAACCGCAAAAGAGCTGTGTTCTTGAGTCACTGTGGCCCCGAGGTGTTTGACCCCGCGGAGTCGTTGTCAGACCCAACACCGGTCCAGACCGTTCCGTGGCAAGTGCTTCAAGCCACGCTGAAGACGCACTACGCGCCCACCCCGTCCAAGGTCGTCCGGCGATACGAATTTCGGCAGCGAATGCAGCAAGAGGGCGAATCAATAAATCAGTATATCGCCGCCCTCCATAAGGCATCCGGCCATTGCGAGTTCCGCGACCTGGACGACCCAGAGAGCAGCGACGATGACAGCGTCTGCCGCACCGATCGCCGAT
>QLTV01002567.1:2518481-2535374 GCA_003457575.1 Thermophis baileyi
CTAAACGCCCCGCCTACCTGCGTGATTACGTATGCTGGACTGCTCCATCCAGTAGGGGAGGGGTGTTATGTTCTAACTGTTATAACTGTGTTGCATGGTTCCAACCAGGTCCAGCGTTTGAGCGGGAAAAAGCTCAAACGCTATTGGCTGGTCTGTCTGACAGCTCCCTATAAAAGGGCAAGCTGTCAGACTGCTCTTTGCTGGTTGCTGATACAAGAGCTGAAATAAAGAGCTGCTTGGAAGTCTGTCTCCTGTCATCTCTACCCACTATCTAACACCACTACTGCATCAAACCCACCAAACCATACTGACACTTCTAGGTCTGGTTTCATTTAGCCCTGGGAGATTATGCTTTGTCAGCAATGACGCAAGTAAAAATAAGTAGTACAGCTGGATGGGGAAATTGCTCAGGATTATCCTTTTTTGGAATTTTCCCCCAAACAATCCACCTACTTCTTCTCAGATGGGAAAGAAAGCAACTTGAAATTTGAAATGACTGAATGCATGGAAAAGGAAAGCTAATGGTGGAATGTGAATCATTCTGTCTCCTTGCAACGAGCTCTAAATTTCATATTCTCTTTTTCTTTCTTTCTGAGGATTAGCTTTGTGTATGTTTTATTTTAATTCTTTGGCCCAGTTGGGAATGCCTGTTCTTTTTTTCCTGCAATTCAAAGTTTATGACAAAGCTTACAAGGGCTTTTGTGCTGTAAAGTCAGGGATAAAGTCCTCAGCGGTGTGCTGTCCATTCTTTCTGGAGTCGTCAGGAAACACTTTCGTGATAAGGCAAAAAGAACAGGAGAAAATTGAACAAAGCATCCCACCACAAGGCTATTCAACTGGGAAATAGCGCATGCAGGATGACGAAATCTCTATTTATCCCCAAGCTCAGCAGGCGGAACTGAGAAAGCTTTGTGCCAGGAACCCAGAAATCCTCTTTATAACACTGGAGGAAGCAAACTTTGGGGGCTGACAGACCCTTTCGGAAGGCTGAGATCATATTGAGTTCCTCTCACAAAATGGCTGCCATTAGGCCTGCCCTAAAACTCCCCTTAATCCCAACACTTTCATCGCCTTATCCCAAGACCCAAAATCAGAGGTGGGATTCAACAGGTTCTGACCAGTTCTGGAGAACCGGTAGTGGAAATTTTGAGTTTTTGGAGAACCGGTAAATACCACCTCTGACTGGCCCCGCCCCCATCTATTCTCTGCCTCCCGAGTCCCAGCTGATCGGGAGGCAATTGGGATTTTGCAGTAACCTTCCCCTGCCATGCCCACAAAGCCACGCCCACCAAGCCATGCCACGCCCATCAAGCCACACCCACAGAACTGGTAGTTAAAAAAATTGAATCCCACCACTGCATGGGTAAGTAATTTAAGCCACGGATCTCCAACCTTGGCAACTTCAAGACTTGTAGACTTCAATTCTCAGAATTCCTCAGCCAGTCATGCTGGCTGAGGAATTCTGGGAGTTGGTCCACAAGTCATAAAGTTGCCAAGATTGGAGACCTAAGCCATCCACCATGTTGATTTTCTACGAACGTCCATGTGGAATGCATGGGAGACCCCAAAACCTTCATAGAAATACAGAATTCCTCTCCAAATTTAAAACATCTATTAAAAATGTTCAGAAGAAGCAAGGAGAAAGGGGGAGGGGGAGAGTTATGGCACAATCAAGCCTACTTGTGAACTCCTGAGAAGTTGCCGTTGGCCAACAAAGGCTAAAAACAGAATGTGGAGCTAAATTAGCTTGATCTCTTGGGCAATTCTTACATATTTTCTGTGTTCTTTCCCATACAGCATTTTGCTGTGGCCCCTATTTTTAAACCCTTCATTCCTCCTACCTCATTCCTGCCCAATCTCATGTCTTATGACCGAGAAGTGAGCATTCCAGAAATTGCAACCACCAAAACATTTTGCATAATTGTTTATTTAGCCTTTAAGATACACCCAGGAAATAACTTTCTTCTCCCTGAAACTGATGTGAGGACTGAAAATAACATGTAATAGAGTAAGATGGACTTACAAGCTCAGGGGTTTCAAGGGAATGGGATCCTTTGAACTGGATTTTTGTACCATGCCATCCTAAACTGGCTTGTTTTGTCTTGGCTGAATATGTCCTGTGAAACCAACCATGGTGCTTACAAACAGGGTTATTCAGTGGGAAGTGTCAACATCTGCAAAAAATGGTAGGTTCAGCATCCTGAACAAAGTCCTACCCCTTTTCTACACATGTGCAAGTAAGGTTTGAGCTTCTATCCATCCTCTTGGAGGTTTTGACTATCCCTGAAGGCACCTCTGTTTATAAATGACGATTTACTTAGGCAAATTGTGGGTTCTGTTGCTTTTATTTAACGTCATAGTTGAACTAAAACATGGCTTTGGATGGCGGTAAGATACCTTTAGGGGAAATTGTTTCTATTATATTTTTGAAATGTTTCAGTCTTGAAGGATTTATAGGGTTGCAAGATTTTAAATTTGCCCTTGATTTTGCTTATGGGGGGCGGGGGGGGGGAAGAGAGATAACTAAAACAATTGCCATCACAAAGCTGACATGTTCCACTGGATTTTAACCATGCAATCTTGTGGGCTGCAAATCCAGACTAGGGACTTGCCTTTGGCCAGCTGGTCAATCTTCAACCCATTTCTGTCTTGGTGCAATCTCAGGACCTACCCACTCTATAAAGCCAGCTGATGGGAGTAACAGTTTGACTCAGCATCAAGCACATTCCTATGTCTCCACTGCTTGGGATTGGCATCCCAAATCCATTACCTTTAGACCAGTTCCTCAACTTCAACAACTTGAAGATATGTGGACTTCAACTCCCAGAATTCCCCAGCCAGCATGTCCATATATCTTCAATTCACCGAGGTTGAGAAAACACTGTGTTAGGTGCTAGTTCTCCCTGGTTTCTCAGTAGAAGCACACACACACACACACCAACCACAGCACATGGCATGGCTGCCATGTCCAGCCAGCCAGCTAATGACCAAAGCTGGACAGGCTGGTTTTAGCATCATCATGAGCCAACAGCTACTCTGTTTTGATTAAGGCCTGGGGACATAATCTATTATTAATCTATGCCTGATATATTCTGAACGAGCATCTAGCAGACCTCCTGGGTAGCTACAGCCTGATTGATTCTTAGCAGCCATCCCTGGACGATTGCAGATAAAATATGGCAGTTGCCAGAAGCCGGGGAGCAGGTGTTCAGCTCTCTGAGATAACTTGAATCCATCGTGCAGAAGGGCTGTGGGATTTACCAACTTCTTCTCCTGCTCCCAAAATGGCATGTATCCTTCTAAATTCAAAAAAGCTAAATCCCAATCTGGCTTTCCATTTGCATCCTAGATCCTTAGTGACATTCACTTCGAAATAAATCAGTGAAAAAGTCTTGCATCTAACATTACTCCAGGCTATGAATTTTTTTCCCACATGAAACTGCAATTTCCACTCAACTTTTTCCCATACACCCCTGTCCTTTCCGCCTTGCCTTTAAAAGGTGGAAAGGACAGGGGTGTATGGGAAAAAGTTGAGTGGCACCCGCAGCAGGAAAAGGGATTCTCTTACTATCCTGGAGCCTTTCTCCATTTGCCCCTAATAATGGCACAGACATGCTCTGAAAAACAAATATTTTGTTTATTATGCATTCTACCCTCGAATGCTGATTGTCTGACCACAATGAAAATTAACAATCAAGCAGAAACACAGGAAAAATCACAGAAACCTATAAAATCAATATACATTGGCCAAATTATTTCACAACCATCATAAGAATAACACTTACACAAACATAGCATCCCACATCTTGCATTTGATACTCTGCCATCTGACTTGGCTAATAAGAGCTACAACAGGATAGCCTGTCATTGAAATTCCCTAATTGCCATTCTCAACGCCTATTTACAACTACTTCACCTATCTGAATTATTCAATAGGTGAGTGTGGGATCTTTGGTGCTCTTTTTTTTTAGATTAACAGAGTTGGAAGGGACCTTGTAGGTCATCTAGTCCAACCCCCTGCTCAAGCAGGAGACCCTACACCATTTCTGACAAATGGCAGTCCAATCTCTTCTTGAAAGTCTCAAGTGATGAAGCTCCCACAACTTCCGAAGGCAAGCTGTTCCTTTGGTTGATTGTTCTCACTGTCAGAAAGTTCCTTCTTATTTCTAGGTTGAATCTCTCCTTGATCAGTTTCCATCCATTATTCCTTGTCTGTCCTTCAGGTGCTTTGGAGAATAGCTTGACCCCCTCCTCTCTGTGGCAGCCCCTCAAATATTGGAACACTGCTATCATGTCTCCCCTGGTCCTTCTCTTCACTAGACTATCCATGCCCAGTTCCTGCAACCGCTCTTCATATGTTTTAGTCTCCAGTCCCCTGATCATCCTGGTTGCTCTCCTCTGCACTTTTTCTAGAGTCTCAATATCTTTTTTATAGTGTGGTGACCAAAACTGGATGCAATACTCCAGGTGCGGTCTAACTAAGGCTTTATAGAGTGGTATTAGTACTTCACTTGATCTAGATTGTACCACTCTGTTAATGCAACTTAGGGTGGCATTGGCTTTTTTGGCTGCCGCTGCACACTGCTGGCTCATTAGCTGGTTGTCCACTAGGACTCCAAGATCCCTCTCACAGTCACTGCTATTAAGCCTGGTTTCACCCAGTTTATATGTATACTTTTGGGTTTTTTTATCTAAGTGTAGGACTTTACTTTTCTCTAGGGTGTTAGCTATTCCTACCAGCTTAGTGTCATCTGCAAATTTGGTAATTTGCTCTCTGAACTTGGCTGTTTTCTTGCAGACATTTCATTACCCAACTTGGTAATATCATCAGTGCTAGAAAGGAATGGGGTTTCTTCTATGTTTATATACAAGTGGATTGGCCTATCAGTGTCATTGAGAATGTTCTTGCTTGTTCCTTGATTAGGCTGTTACTGTTAGCTTGTTTATCTGAGTTGACAGTTCCTTGATTGGGGCATTGTTTATTGCTTGACTGTTGGTGTAGTATTAATCTTGTTGTTAATCTCTGCTTATCTGTGTGTTGATTGCTTGTTGATTACTCAATAAGTAAGTTTTTAAATCTCTCTTTAATGAATCCAAAAATTCCAGCTTGGGACTGGAAACCAGACTTGCAAACAAAATGCAGCAGAACACGATAAGGAATGGGACAAAGCCCTGTCCTATTGATTGTGTTGCATAAACAGGATCCCAAAGGTACTTTTTCAAAAGGCAACTGGCCTTTCTTTGTTTTTCCTTGAAGACATTTCGCTTCTCATCCAAGAAGCTTCTTCAGTTCTCAGTTGTTGGATGAGAAGCAAAGCGTCTTCAAAGAAAAACAAAGAAAGGCCAGTTGCCTTTTGAAAAAGCACCTTTGGGACAACCATGACCTGGATGACGGAGAATCTCCATATAGGATAATGCCAAAACAGAAGAGGGGGCAATCCCAAGACCTTAGCCATCTTTTCTTTTTTTTTTCTGCTCAGGAGTTATCTCCATGTCATTCCCATCCCATAAGTGAGATATGCTGAAGTCAACCGTAGGTATACAAGTGTTAAAAGATGCATTTTTCTTCTTTATTTTGAAAGTAAGTCATATCAAAGAGATTAGGCTTTGAGTGATCTACAACTTTGAAGAGAAGTTGGGGGACTGCAGTGAAGGAGAACAGAGGCAGGAGAGGGATTGGCAACATTCTCCATCAGTAGAGTCTCATGCCCACTCCAGACTGGCTGAATCAGTGGTGAGACCAGTCTACCATCCAAGGAAGCCTGACAAGGCCAGAGAAGGCACCTCATCACAGCGACAAAAGTTGAGTTAGAGAGAAGCATATGAGAAGCAGACAATCCGCTTCTTTCCCCCAGGGAGTCAGCTGTCTCTCCCTCCTTTCGTCGCTTTTTCTCCCATGCTCCTTATCTGCCCTTTCTCCTGACCCTGTGGGAAAGTTGCCCGCCCTTCTGCCTTCTCTGGCCGAACTTTCTGGTCACAGTCCCCAGTGGCCTTCATGTCCCTGCCTCCCAACTGGAGTTTCGTTTCTGGCAACCAGAAGCAAGAGGCGATAGAGACCCTGACAGAAAAGGAAGCCCCTGCCTGGATTTTGAGCACAAGTTCCAAAAGATGAACTCTTTGGCTGTTGTTTACTGCACAGTAAGTTCACCAGAACTTGCAGCAAAGAACAGAATAGTATGTTTCCTTGGGGTCCATGTTTAAACTGATTATTATGTAACATCAGAATGTGACATTTGGGGCTGTCGAGCAGCAGGAGCAGCAGCTTCCAACTGACATAAACCAATATATACTAGTTTGTTGGTTTGTATCCAGCCTTTATTATTTTTACAAATAACTTAAGAGGGGGAACATATCCAACATACCCTCTTCCTATTTTCTCCATAACAACCTTGTCAGGTGGATTGGGCTGAGAAAGAGGGACTGGCCCAAAGTCACCCAGCTAGCTTTCATGACTAAGGTGGTACTAGAACTCACAGTCTCCCGCTTTCTAGCTTTGTGCTTTAACCACAAGATCAAACCGGCTTCAATTTTTTTTCCCTTGCATCTGTTTCATTTGACGTTGTAAATTCTGCTGTTGAAATTAACAGATTAACAGATTAACAGAGTTGGAAGGGACCTTGTAGGTCATCTAGTCCAACCCCCCGCCCAAGCAGACCCTACACCATTTCTGACAAATGGCAGTCCAGTCTCTACTTGAAAGCTTCCAGTGATGAAGCTCCCACAACTTCTGAAGGCAAGCTGTTCCAATTTTCTCGCTGTCAGAAAATTTCTCCTTATTTCCAGGTTGAATCTCTCCTTGTTCAGTTTCCATACATTATTCCTTGTCTGGCCTTCAGGTGCTTTGGAGAATAGCTTGACCCCCTCCTCTCTGTGGCAGCCCCTCAAATATTGGAAGACTGCTATCATGTCACCCATTGTCCTTCTCTTCACTAGACTAGCCATGCCCAGTGTTAGGGTTCTGACCGATGCCCTAATTAAATTATGAGCCTCAAGCCAAGCTTCAAAAGAAATCCAGTTGTTTATTAGGAGCTTTATGTCGGCACGGACCAAATGAAGCCAACTCTGACCTCACTTAATTCGCGCCTTGGCTCTGACCCTATTTCCCCCTCCCCCCAATGTGTTATCAGTCACATTCCCCAATGAAGCAATTTCGCAGGTTGTAGAAGTCACTCCCTCCGGCCACTGTGGATCTCCGTGGAGATTACCTTGACGTTGCTGGCTGGAATGTGCTTTGTTTTGACTGAAGTGCAAGTTCCTCAATGCAGCTGCGAGGCTCGATTCCCCATCCCCCTGCCTATGGCAACTCGAGAGCAGGTCAGGAATGCTTCGTGAGTTGACAGATACGTTTCGGAAAGGATCCCATTCAAATTCTTTCACAGTTCTAGGAATCTGACTAAATGCAATTCAAAGGTGGGAGATCTAATGTCATCAGGTGCATTGAAATGATAGACTAGACTAGGCCTATATAGAACTGATTCAGCATTTGGGGGGAACCATGTCATTCTGTTTTTTTTATGGTGGTTATGTCATGGCTTACTTGAGGGCTATAACTCAGCAAGAGCACAGGCAATATCAAACACCAACATTTGCACTATCCTGTGACGCCAGACCTTCATCTAGGATTTACACCCTTATTCCCACCTCCAGCTAGGGTGTTGGCTATTCCTGCCAGTTTAGTATCATCCACAAATTTGGTAAGTTCCCCTTCTATTCCCTCATCTAAGTCATTTATGAAGATATTGAAGAGTTCTGGGCCTAAGACGAAACCTTGTGGTACCCCACTGCTTACTTCCCTCCATGTAGATGTAGTACCATTAAGGACTACTCATTGAGTACGGTTTGTCAGCCAGTTACTCCATCTGATGGTGATGCTATCTATCCCACTTTTTTCTAGCTTACCAAGAAGTAGGTTGTGGTCTACTTTGTCGAATGCCTTGCTGAAGTCTAAGTATATTATGTCCACTCAGTATTTCGCTGGTCTACTAATTTAGTCACTATGTTGAAAAAGGAAATAAGGTTGGTTTGGCATGATCTGTTTTTAACAAACCCATGCTGACTTCTAGTTATTACTTGTTTCTAGATGTTGGCAGATCTGTTTTTTTTATTTTTTCCAGTATCTTCCTGGGTCTGGGTTTTTTGTTTTTTTGTTTCCCTTTTTTGAAGATGGAAACCACATCAGCTCTTTTCCAGTCCTCTGGTAGTTCCCCAGTGCTCCAGGATGTGGTACAGTGGTTCTGAGATGACATCTGCCAGCTCCTATAGAACTCTGGGATGTAATCCATCAGGTCCCTGAGATTTGTATTCATCAAGATCAGACAGGTGTTCTCTTACCATCTTTTTGCTTATTTTAACTTTTATTTATAAATGCTTATGATAGGATTGTGAAAGATCACAGAGTTATGTTTCTATGTTTGTTACTATCCTGGATGAGTTGTACTTCAGAGATATACTTATAGGTAGCCCTTAAGTTACGACTGCAATAGTCATAAGTAATAATGGTCATAAAACAGATTGGTCACATGACCAATCCAATTTTATAATCTTTTTTTTCCTGCAGCTTTTGGCAAAACCGAACTGCAGTCAGATGACTATGAGACAGCAAACAGCTGTAAGTGCAGTCACTTGATTGGGGGGGGGGCAATGATTGGAAAGTCAGGTCCCCCATTTCAGGTTGGTCATAATTTTGAATGGTCACTAAGTAACCGATCGTGAATTGAGGATTAACTGCATTAGTTCATCTGGCTTTTGCATATCTTAAAGATGTGCCAATCATTACTTCTGCAAAAGGGCAACGACACAGCTAGATCTAAATTGTTTGAGGCAGGCTTGGAGCTTGGATTATTTTTTCCAACAGCTCTCTTTCAATTTGATGAAAAGGTATTTGCTTTTCTTTTTTTTTTCTTCCAAATGAGAAGAGACTTCTAGTGTCATTCTCCCCCAGAAGAATGGGGACTGGCAACCTTGCTCTTGTTTAGTGTCACGTGATGGCTGTGAATGGATTCCTTTTCACTGAACCAACCTCTGTTCAAAGATCTCAGCCTCCTCCTTCCACATCTTGCAAGAGAAAGCATCCACAAAGCATTGGGAACTCTTCCAACCAGACACTCTTTTTCCAGTTGGCAATGTGGGGAGCACTAGATAGGCAAGTCAGAGAAAACAACAGGACTAGCACTAACCTTCTCTGCCAGTTCCAGCAGCAAGATTGCCTCAAAAGCACCAGTGAGAGAAATCCAAAAGAAATTCTTGGAAGCACCAAAGTTCTTCCATGGTGAAAGGATCAACAGGTGACATCATCATTGCCCAGGGGATGCCCACTTGAAGGTCTTTTCATGTCCCCAATAATGAGCCCACCAAAGTGGTACCTATTTATCTAGTCGCGATTGCATGTTTTTGAACTGTGAGGTCAACAGGAGCTGGAGCAAGTGACAGGAGCTTACCCTGACACACAGCAGCACTCAGGCTTCAAACGTGGGCTTGCCAATTGTCAACACAGTGTCCTAACTACCTGAGCCACCATGGTTTGCTCAACCTCCCCTGAAAGTAAGGTAGAAAAGCAGAAGCCGATTTGTAGGAGAACATAAACCAAAGCTTGGTTTCAAAGCAGAGCTTAAAACCAAAGGGTTCTCTAAAGATACCTCACATCCCATATTTGACACAATTCTAGCCCTAACCATTCCCAAGGAGAGAGTTGAGATGCTCGGAATCTAAAGATCCTCTATCTTTGCTCAGGCTGAGAAGCAGAGAATGCAAGTCGTCTGGTCTTTGTGCTGAGTGATCAACTCTACCCTCAGGCCCCCTTTCTGGAAGGATCCCACGGAAATGTGTCTGGAGGGAGTGACAATGTCAGGATGTTACCCAGCAATTCTTGAGCGAGCCTTCCTTTAACTGGGATGTTCACACACATTTGTCAGTGGCTCTTGGCATTGGCACAGCCAGTCCTTTGGGCTCCTGATTGTCTGAGACGACCTTGGTCACCGCTGTGTTATATTTAACCTGATTCTTCGGTGGCAATGAAAGGGAATTGTTTGGGACCTTCACTTTCCTGGAATGTCAATTGTTGGAAAAGACTTGATAGAGGCCAACACAATAAGAGGCCCTGGGGTGCAGCTTTCTCCAGAGAAAAGGGGATAAGAGAGGGCAGGGTGGGAATAATTTTGAAATCTCCTTCCATGGTCCCAATACCCACAAGTATTGGGTAGTCCTGCGGAAGGATAAATGCATACATTTCGGTTTGCTGATTTTAGGATACTTGATTAAGTTCAATTATTTTCCCTTTCACGGCTCTGCAAGTCTATGCAGCCTGTTTGTTAAATGTGAGAATCTTATAAAATCTGTAAAATTTGCAAGAATTTGGATGAACGCTTGTGTCTTTTTGTATCTTTGCAAATAGATCATTCTAATATGTTGCATCTTTATGCATTTAAACAGGGGCAATATTTTTTTTCTCATGTGTTTTTTTTTTAAAGGGAGCATTGCCAATTGCTTTACAAAATTCATAAAAGTGTGGATTTCAGGAAAGTTCACATTTAATTGCATATAAAATCATTTTCTTTCCTATCCGTGGCTAATAGTGCCTTTGTCTGAATCCACAGTCAGGCCTTTGCTTTTCATGGACCCCCTGCAGTTTCTCGCTCGCTTAAACTTAATTTCAAAACTGACCTTTCTGAAAATCCAAATGTAACCGTTCTATGTCTTTTCTTAGTAGTTCAATATCCGGAATAACAAATGAGGAACTGCATGGCAACCAGTGACCAGGACAGAAATAGGTCTGATTGCATCTGAAAGTCAAAGAATTCCATCCTGAGAAAATAAAAGGGCTTATTTTTCAGGGAGATAGAGAAAGTTATTTCATTTTTTTCCCGAGACAATGATCTGGCCTTAATCACTTAAAGGATTGCCCTTGCACTCTTTCATTCTAACCATTGCTGCAATAGAGACTTTGCCTTCTGATTTGTAATGTTTAGTATGTGTGTGTGTGTGTGTTTGTGTGTGTGTGTAAGTAGTCTTTGACTTATGACCACAACTGGAACAGAATTTCAGTTGTTAAGTGATTGGTCCTTAAACACATCATCACATGACCAGAGCTGATTTTACAACCATGTTTACTGTGGTTGTTAAGCAAATTACATGGTTGTTAAGTGAATCCGGTTTCCCCAATTAACTTTGCTTGTCAGAAGCTGGCTGGGATCTGATCACAAATAGTGATCAGATGAACGCAAGACACTGCAACCATTGTGGATGCAAGCCAGCTGCCAAGCATCTGAATTTGATCACCTGACCACAGGGGTGGTGCCACAATGGAAACTTTGAGGATGGGTCACAAGTCACTTTTTCTGAAACTGTTATAACTTTGAGCCATCGTTAAATGAATAGTCATAAGTTAAAAATATTTATTTCGGTATGTATTTATTTATATCGCTTGCACTGCTCCAAGGAGATATGAAGAAAAAAATCAGGAACTTTTTTCTAGCAGTGCTTGTTTTCCCTTATGCCTGCCTGCCTTCCTTCCTTCCTTCCTTCCTTCCTTCCTTCCTTCCTTCCTTCCTTCCTTCCTTCCTTCCTTCCCTCTCCGTGTCTCTCCCTCCCTCCCTCCTTCCTTCCCTCCCTCCCTCCCTCCCTCTCTCTCCCCCTCTTCTGATAGCCAAAAATGCAAAGGATCTGCAAGGTGAAAAAAATGGAACTAAAATTAAATGCAAAGGAGACCAAAAGAGACTGAACTAATGATAGGTACAGCACCAGGATAGAAAGGACTCTTTTGAAATTTAGCGTCGGAGAAGATTCCTAAGAATATCATGGAGCAAAACAAATGGATCATTGACCAGATCAATCCAGAATTCTCACTTGAAGCACAAATGACCAGGCTCAAATTATCTTACTTTGACAAATTATGCAAAGACTTAACACTCTGAAGAAGTCTATAATGATGAGAAAGATGGGAAGAACTGAAACAAGAGGACTAGCAGCAGAGTGGATGGACTCATCATAATTGGCTCATTGGAAGACCTGAAGACCAGGTTAGGTTCAGATTATCATGGGGGAAATTTATCTATGTGGTCATTGAGAGTCAACACCAATTTGCTGGCACATAATCAATTAATTGATCAATTAACTAAGATTTAAGTGATACAAAGGATGCTGGGATTCTACAGCCACTCAATCACTAGATGGTAGAATATGACAGCTCCAAACATGAAACAGGAAACAGAAGGGATGGACCTTTGGAGATAAAAGGCAGTGTTGGGAAGAAACCAGGTGGAATCTGATGGGAACAAAGGTGGAGCTTAGTCAGCCAGAAGATACTATTACAAGGAAGGACCTTGTATCTAAGATTCCTTGGAGTGATATCTGAGGGACAAAAGGCATAGGGCCATGATGGCGAACCTATGGCATGCATACCACAGGTGGCACGTGGAGCCATATCTGAGGGCACGCAAGGCGTTGCCCTATGTCAGCTCCAGTGCGCATGCGCGCGCTGGCCAGCTGATTTTCGGCCTTGGGGAAGGCCGTTTTCGCCCTCCCCAGGCTTCAGAAGGCTTCCCTGAAACCTCCGGAGTGCGAAAAACAGCCCAATGGGCAAACCAATGGAAGTCCATTTTTCCGAACTTCCGGTTTGCCCATTGGGCCATTTTTTGCACTCCGGAGGCTTCAGGGAAGCCTCCTGAAGCCTCCAGAGGGTGAAAAACAGCCTAACAGGGGGCGCATGCATGCGCAGTGTGGCACGCAGGGGTGTGTGTTGTGTGCCGGCACGCATGCATGCTAGCGCATGCGCGCACTCCCATTTTTGGCACACAAGAAGAAAAAAGTTCGCCATCACTGGCATAGGGCATGATATGAATATTAGAAATGTTCCAGTTAAGAAGTAGAGAAAAGCCCTGGAAATTGGTTTGTGTCACATCACATCATGGATCCTCTTTGCTTAGCATTGTCTACATAGCTTCCTCTACCACATATTCTCCAAAATCAGTTTGGCGTGTGTGGGTTGTGAATTACTTGACCCAAAGCCCAATGTCATTGTGTTGCAATACTTAAAGATCTAGACATGTTCACCCTTGACAAGTCCACCCTCAGCCATAGGAGCTAATTGGTGTCAGGCATAAACAACCAGACCCACACGTATAGAGTTCAACCCAGCTACTTTATTGTTCCCTGCCTATAGTACAGGAATCTCCACAGACTGGCAGCTTTCCTATGAGAAGGACTAGTTAAGGCTCAAAGGCATTGAAGGGGGGGTCAGACTATGCTCTCTTGTGCCTACATAATGAGTGCATGTTCATTCCCCATTTGAACCTTCCTTCTGACTGGGATGGTTGCTCTTCAACGTCAGGGAACATTAAATGCTCTCTTGCTCTCTCCCTCTGATCAGTCTGACTCATTGGGTGGTTGTGAAATGAAATCTCCATGTCAGCTCTCTTAAACTCCTGAAGAAAAGATGAAATATAAACCTAATAACTCAATAAACACATTTGAACTGCATCAGGCAGCAAGAGAGTTTAACTAAATTAGCCAGCAACTGGTTCCAACAATAATTCCTGACTCCTTTCCTTTTCTCTCCTTTTATTTACTCCAACCAAGCATAAAAGATGGACTAAACTGATTATCCCTTCGCCCCTTAAATGTAAAGGGCCTGAATGTTCCCTGTGCAATCTAATAAAATGTGATTACTTTAAGCTACGCGACATACTGGCCTCCCATTGCAAGGCATCTCTCTCCTCTAAGACGTGGCAGGTGACACATCATGAAGGCTGCCTGGAGTGCGTCATAAGCTTAGTGATGCTCCTCAGGAAGAAGTCCAGGAAGAGCCGGTGAGAAGAATAACCTCCATGCTGTCAAGCACTGGGGAAATCAGAAGATTCAGGTAGTTCAAATAAGTATAAAAAATTATTGCAAGCTTAAGGTCTCTACAAGAATCTGACCAACTAACAGTTAAGGGAAATGAGTGGGAGATAAGGCAGGCATTCAAGGTGGGCTGGACTCATGGCTTATGACACATTTGACCCTTCCTTTAAGCTCAGCCTGGGTCATCTCCTACACATGCCACCCTTGCCATCCATGCCACTCACTAACTCTGACCATCCCTGACCCATCAGGAAATCCCAGACAATAAAACAAAACATTGCTTAAGCCACGTGTGTCCAATCTTGGCAACTTTAAGACTTGTGGACTTCAATTCCCAGAATTCCCCAGTCAACATGGCTGGCTCTAATTCAAGCTAACCATATATGGTTGTATTTGAATAAGACACGATGCTCTTCTAAAGTTAAGTTATATTACAGTTCAGTGTGACAGCTTGGTTCACACAATGAGTTCAGATAACAGCTGGGATTCTTCCAACACAATGGACTTCAAATTCCAATCCCATTTGAGCCTAGTCTAGTGTTAGTTCTAAAGGTCTTGACTTAAGATTCTTTAGGAAGTCCACCTTACACTTTTGAAGGCCGCTTTGTCCAAATTTCCAAATTGCATCATTCTTTCATGGTCCTGGTCCCTAACCCTTACCACAAGCCATGATGTCATTCTCTGCTATTATTATGGTGATAATACCCACATAGAGTATCTAAACTAAGTTTCCTTCCATTGTCCTATTTCTTTCAGCTAGGAAATACCATTCTTGAGTTTGGTACCTTCTCCTTGGTATTTTTATTACTTATAAATACCTGGTGGGGGAGAATGGATTTCCAAGCATAGATTGGAAGCGTCTTGGAAGCAGGATCCTTTTTCCAGCTTATACATCTGGAATCAGGGGATCTTCACTCGTTTCTTAACCTAGGTTGGAAAGTCTGCAGATGGAGATTCTTAGCTTCAGGGAGGCTGTCTTTCTTTTTCTTAAACATCTGGAGTATCATGCTGGCGACTTTCACAGCATGGACAGTAAGCCATTTGGATGAAGGATCTTTCTCGTTCACTTCCGTCTTTCACAAGGAAGTGTGTGCTTTGATGGGGCTGCCCAATCAAAGGCAGTGTAGGAGCTTTGCAGAACATCTGTCTTGGCCACCAGGGATTGTCTTACATTCTTCTTCTTATTTTTAGTGGTTAGCATCAGCAAACAAGTCATTGTTGCCTAACAATGGACAAGGGTCACGTCAATTGAGGAAAAGGAAATGAGCCACTTGGTTAATTAAAGACCCAGCTGAGCCGGAAATACCGTTCCACAAATCTGCTTCTCCTTGGCCCACCTGTTTGTTCTCATCTTCACCACTGGGGGCACACTTTCCCAGCAGAGTCCTTGGTGTTCTCTGGGCTTGGTTGTTTACTTGTAGACAAATTATTAAAACATCTGCAAGAAAACAACTAAGCTCAGAGAGCACAAACACTCCACAGTTCAACCCTGAGTTATTCTCTTCTGTTGGAGCTCTTCCTTGCCTTCATTTGGAGGAAAAGGAATTCTGAACCGATCCAGACTGGGGGAAATGAGATATTAGGGGGAGGAGATTCTGTGGAAATATTTGGAGATCTACAATTGTGATGTTGCAAAAGATTCCTGCACTTTTATTTCCTGTTCTCATTCAATATGATAGAAGAGAACTGAAATTTGACACTTCTGTCCAAAGGGGTGAGGCTTGGGCATTTAGACTTATGGGAGTGGCCTTTTATTGTACATTCAACTCTCCAAAGTTCTACTATTTCCCATTTAATTCCCAAAGAAGGCCTGACCTATTTGTGGGTTTACTTCAGTGTGGGCAGCTAGAGTTCAAGAGTTCCCCTTGGTTTTTTTATGTGTGTTAGTTTGGTCTAATGTTTAAGGCACTGAGTTAGAAACCAGGAGGCAGTGAGTTCTAGTCCCACCTTAGGCATGAAAGCTGGCTGGGTGACTTTGAGCCAATCACCAAGAGACTTGAGTTCTAGTTCCATCTTAGGCAGGAAAGCCAGCCTGCTGACTTTGGACCAATCACTAGGAAACAGTGAGTTCTAGTCCCTCCCTTGTAACAAAGAAATAAGTTCAGAACTTTACCAAATTTGGATTCCTGTGCTGAGCACAAGGTGGGACTTTTTGTGGTCAACCAGTTCTCTCAGAGGAGGTCATTAAGCTTGTTTCCTGCCAAACACAGGCAGAATTTAGGTTAATTCAAACACATTTTAAGGGAACTTGAACTGAGTTAGATAAAGAGGCAGTCCCCACTTAACGACGGCCCACATGGTGACCATATAAACTTATGACAGATCTCCTCAAAGCTACGTACACCCCATTTTTGAAGTTCTGACAGCTTTACACCCCCTGCAGTCACATCATCAAATTATGGGCACTTGGGAACCTGTTCACATTTACGGCCATTTGCTGCATCCTGGGATCATGTGACTACAATTTTCAGTGTTTTTTGTGAGTTTCCAGCATTTTGTTCCAATTTCCAGCAAAAAACACCCATAGGTATAATGGGTTAGCTTAACGACCATTGCATTCGCTTAACCACAGCTATAAAACAAGGCTGTAAAATCAGGCACAGTCATCTGGTGACTCCCTTAACAATCACCACAACTTAAGACCAGAATTCTGGGCACAATTACGCTCATAATTTAAGGACTACCTCTGTTGCTCATGATGGAACGCACAGCAGAAGCGTGCAAAAAAAAAAAAAAAAAAAAAAACATGGATGCATGCAACTGTTATGTTCTAACTGTTTAAACTGTGTTGCATGGTTCCAACCAGGTCCAGCGTTTGAGCGGGAAAAAGCTCAAACGCTATTGGCTGGTCTGTCTGACAGCTCCCTATAAAAGGGCAAGCTGTCAGACTGCTCTTCGCTGGTTGCTGATACAAGAGCTGAAATAAAGAGCTGCTTTGGAAGTCTGTCTCCTGTCATCTCTACCCACTATCTAACAGTGGCGACGAGGGCTTGGGCCAGGAGAACTGTGACTAGCTTCTTCAGCACTTTCAACCAGCCAGGCAGACATCTGCCTGCC
>QLTV01002567.1:2538703-2555005 GCA_003457575.1 Thermophis baileyi
GCTGCCTCACCACCATCTGTATTGCGCAGGTCTAGTAGTGCTCCAAAACGCCCCGCCTACCTGCGTGATTACGTATGCTGGACAGCTCCATCCAGGAGGGGAGGGGTGTTATGTTCTAACTGTTTCAACTGTGTTGCATGGTTCCAACCAGGTCCAGCGTTTGAGCGGGAAAAAGCTCAAACGCTATTGGCTGGTCTGTCTGACAGCTCCCTATAAAAGGGCAAGCTGTCAGACTGCTCTTTGCTGGTTGCTTACACAAGAGCTGAAATAAAGAGCTGCTTTGGAAGTCTGTCTCCTGTCATCTCTACCCACCATCTAACAGCAACCTTCTCCTTCTCTACAACAGACACGGTTACTTTCAGTGACCAAAATATCTTGGCCCAAAGATTTGGTGATCTGGACTAAGCAGAGAAGAAAATATTCTGCAAAATGCCACCATTGCTTGACTTCACCAACAGATGGAGACTTGGTATCTTCAGCTTTGGGGTGTAGCTGTTGGTTTCTGGCTTTCCCGATAAACTAAATAAGAACTGCCGGTCTTGTGTGCAAAGACAGATAACACACACTTTTGCACAAGTGGGAACGCTGCTTCCCTATCACAGGAAACAGTGCCTGCTGTTTTGGGGGGGAGGGGGGAGTCTTTCTTCATTATTCCTGAGAATAATCCAAGTCAACCATGCTTGGTCTCCTCCTGCCCATCAGAGTAGTTAGACCAGTGGTGAAATCCAAATTTTTTTACTACCGGTTCTGTGGGCGTGGCTTGGTGGGCATGGTGTGGCTTGGTGGGCGTGGCTTGGTGGCATGGCAGGGGAAGGATACTGCAAAATCTCCATTCCTACCCCACTCCAGGGGAAGGATACTGCAAAATCTCCATTCCCACCCCACTCCAGGGGAAGGATATTGCAAAATCTCCATTCCCACCCCACTCTGGGGCCAACCAGTTTTGCCAGTTCTCCGAACTACTCAAAATTTCCGCTACCAGTTCTCCGAACTACTCAAAATTTCCGCTACCGGTTCTCCAGAACCTGTTAGAACCTGCTGGATTTCACCCCTGAGTTAGACTATAGCTCACATCATTCTTTCAAGGCTTGATACAGATTCAAAAGTTCAGAAGGCAGTCCCTGGACCCAGCTAAAGGATAGTCCCAAGTGCAGGACAAATGACAAGAAAGTGCTTCTCTTTGCATCGTGCCCAATTAGCTGATGGAACTCAAGGCCACCAGATGGGTGAGAGTCGCTGGAACAGAGAGCATTTCAAAAAGAAAAGAACTCTGGACTCTACATATGGAGCATAAGAAGCCTATGATAAAAGTTAGCGAAATGAGTTTCCATGTTTTGTGGCAGCACTATCAGAAGCAGGTAACCTGGTGTCTTGGGCACTGACGTATATGCAGATATTTCCTCTTACTGTCTCCACCAAATATATTTAAAGCAGCTTTTAATTTTAAAAAAGAGACAGCAGGCCAGCTATAAAACCACATCAGAATCATCTTTGCTCAGAATGATTTATCTGAGTTTGCAGTGGTGTTAAAAAATTTAAATGTCAGGTGGCTGCATGCCAGGGCTTTCTTTGGCCAGATGCCCATTTCCCGGGAAAAACAACAGCAAAGGTAAGATGGATGAACCGGCCTGGAATTAGAAGGGGAGATAAGACACAACTTCATCAGTTTGCCTTCTGTTCAATGGGCGTATTGCGAGCGGACCTTCCCAGCAGCATCCAATATATCAAAAGGTCTAAACAGACAATGTGCATCTTTAGATTGTCCCAAAACGTTTCCCAAAGGAACCGTTTAACACAGTGGGAAAAATCAGCCGGTGTCTTTACCTTATGATCATACATTCACTAAGGAGATTGGAATTGTGGTTTGCTGGCTAGACCCATGCCATAATGTAGGGCTTTATAGATCACACGCAACACCTTGGATCACACCTGGAAGCAAACTGGCAGCTAGTTGTGGTGGCCATGCAGAAGACCATTGTTATTTTGAGGAGTTCAGTGACATATTTTTATTTCTCCTTCATATTAAGGAAAGTCTAAAAGTTTAGGGCTCATTGAGAGATAACTTCTTGATTTTTTTTTACTTTTGTAAAAAGGGGGCAAAACCTTCCTGTAGTTGAAGTCTCAGTCTTTCGATTCCCACCCTAAAGTCATGTGCCACCCAATCAATGCCAGGTCTTGCAGACCATAGCAGGGCTATGAAATCCTGGTGCCAGATTTTGATAAATATTTGGGGTTGTTATTTTTTGGAGCTTCTGCACAGGACCTTGCACTGGACTCTGTGGAAACTGTCCACCCAATGGGGCATCTCTGCTGTGGTTATTAAGGAGCTCCTGGCAGCTTGTAAGAGATTTGGATATCATCTTCTTTGTATGTATGCTTTTTATGTTATATTTTTAAATCTCTTTGCTTGAGTTAATCATAAAGCTTAAAATCCCCGTATTTACTGGTGTGCTCTGAATCCAAAAGAACCAGTTGCCTGGGCACCTGATCACTGCCATGACACTTGGCAAAGCCCCAGTGAATTCACGAAACTGGTGTGTCACATAAGTGCACAGAGACATACTCATCAATGACCACACTGCTGCATTCTTAACCAGTTGAACCTTCCAAAATGACAACAACAGAATAACAGAGTTGGAGGAGACCTAGTAGGTCATCTAGTCCAACCCCCCCCCCACACACACACACCCAGGCAGGAGACCTTGCACCATTTCTGACAAATGGCAGTCCAGTTTCTTCTTGAAAGCTTCCAGTAATAAAGCTCCCACAACTTCTGAAGACAACTTCTGTTCCATTGGTTGATTGCTCTCACTGTCAGAAAATTTCTCCTTATTTCTAGACTGAATCTCTCCTTGATCAGTTTCCATCCATTATTCCTTGTCTGGCCTTCAGGTGCTTTGGAAAACAGCTTGACCCCTCCTTTCTGTGTCAGCCCCTGAAATATTGGAACACTGCTCTTATGTCTCCCCTAGTCCTTCTCTTCACTAGACTAGCATGCCCAGTTCCTGTAACCGTTCTTCATATGTTTTAGCCTCCAGTCTCCTAATCATCTTCAAGGTGGGCCCAGGTGGAGCACCTGAGATAACTAAGACACTATGGAAGGTCTGAATGGCCTTCAGATCTATGAAATGAAGTTGTGCAAAGGCCTTCCTGTCCACAGTTACCACCTACTCATTGAGCAGAAACTGTGAGTACAGAAAGACCCTCAAATTCCATGCCATTCTTGGACCGCAAGACCAGCACTACTACTCCATCCAAGGTTCCAGATAAGCTCACAATCCAGATGAATTTATTCTCTGCTAAATGACTCTAGAATGAACAGAGCTAGAAGGCAGCACCGTAGCAGATTGTGTTAGTGTGATAAGTGTGCAGCATTCTTTCAATGCAGCACAACAGTGCCCCCTAAAGCATCCGATGTACCAAAAAATGTCTAAACACACAATGTGGATCTTTAGATTGTCCCAAAACTTTTCCTAAAGGAACTGTTTAACACAGTGGGCAAAATCAGCCGGGGCCTTCACCTTATGATCATAAATTCACTAAGGAGGTTGGAATTCTGGTTTGCTGGCTAGACCCAGGCAGCAAGAGGCAACATGGAGCATTGAGGAAGGTGTGGTACAAGAAAGAGGATCAGCTGGGTTCTAGTCCTTCTTCACTCTACTCTTCACTGAGGGATCTTAGCCAGCATGGTGTAGCAATGAAGAGGCTGGAGCATGGAAACCTAAATCAAGTCCCTGGACTAGAAGTCGATTGACCCAGATTCTAGATCCCGGTTCCTCAACAGAGAAGTTCCCTGGGGCTCTTGGAGTCTTTGTTAAAGTGTTGGACTAGAAGCAGGGAAACTCAAATGGTAGAGATAGTGAAAGAACGCAAAAGACATGAATACATAAAAGAGACAATAAATGAAATCTCAGCCTTGGGAAAGAAGCATAAGAATAAAAATAAGAATAACACACACACACACACACACAAACACACGATCCTACTTGTTATAAGAGAGGACAGAGGGAACTCTGTTGGGCTTTCTGTAGATTCTGTAGTCACTGACTTACAACCCACAAAAAGCTACTTACGAGCCAGTTTCAAAGTTCTGTCATTGCCCCCTCCCCCTGCAGTCACATGACCACATTGAAGATACTCAGCAACCAGCATGAATTTACATCTACAATTGGCAGCACCCCGCAGTTACGTGACCACAATTTACAATGGTTTTGCTGGAAACTGGTATTTTATTTCTGGCAAAAAATGTCCCCTAGCTAACCATGGGTTTGCTTGATGACCGTGGTGTTAATGACCGCCACACTCACTTAATGCCTGCGGCAAAAAAAACATTATAAAAACGGATCCAGTCACATGGTGGCCCAATGTATAATCATCACAACTTACAACCTTAACTGCCAGGCTCAATTACGGTTGTAACTGGAGAATTACCTATATACTCTGCAACAATAGAGTTCCAAGCTGTCAAAGAGCTGACACAGGTTGTAGTCCTCCATCAGCCACAGAGGTCGCCTGGTTGTCTTTATTTTATTTATTTATTTTATTTATAGGCTGTCTATCTCGCTTGTCTTTATTCTCTTTCAGCCCTGCTCTCCATCAGGTTCTGAGCCAAGCTTCATCACATGTTGTATGGAGGCCTTGCTGTGAGAATTACAAAGACGCAGTGAAAGCCATGTGGTTCCTTTCTTTGGGCCTAGTATGTTGTTTAAACTCAAACATGATAACATTGGTTAAGTCTTCTGCAAGAAGTCAGCCATCCACTCTTTTGGTTTGTCTACCAAAAAATTTTGTGAGAGCAACAGGATAAAAGGTAGGAGTGATCCCCTAAGCTCGTGATGGCGAACCTATGGCACGCGTGCCACAGGTGGCACGCAGAGCCATATCTGAGGGCACGCGAGGCGTTGCCCTATGTCAGCTCCAGTGCGCATGCGCGCGCTGGCCAGCTGATTTTTGGCCTTGGGGAAGGCCATTTTTCCCTGAAGCCTCCGGGGGGCAAAAAACGGCCCAACGGGCAAACCGGAAGTCCGTTTTTCCGAACTTCCGGTTTGCCCATTGGGCCGTTTTTCACACTCAGGAGGCTTCAGGGA
Organism: Thermophis baileyi; assembly: GCA_003457575.1. Lineage (NCBI taxonomy): Eukaryota > Metazoa > Chordata > Lepidosauria > Squamata > Dipsadidae > Thermophis > Thermophis baileyi. The sequence goes on from QLTV01002567.1 coordinate 2,543,791, forward strand.
AGCCTGAGGGTGAAAAACGGCCTAACAGGGGGGCGCATGCGCGGGGATAGGCACATGCACAGTGTGGCGCACGTGGGGGGATTGTGTGTCGGCACACGTGCACGCTAGCGCATGCGCACTCCCATTTTTGGCACGCAAGAAGAAAAAGGTTCGCCATCACTGCCCTAAGCTAATGAAGGATGGTTAGGATTAAAAAATAATCACACAACTTTTTATTTGTTACAATCATTGAATAAACCCTTTTTAAAAAAAATGTGTAAGACTAAGTTTGGAAGATCACTGGGTGACATTGGGCTAGACATGTCCAGCCTATCTCACAGGATTGTTGTTGTGGAGAAAATTTGGAGAAGGGAGTTCCATATACCACTTTGAGTTCCTGGAGGAAAGATGAAATGGAAATTTTATACACGCATAAATGCTATCTGTTTGAATTAGAGAGCCAATATAATGTAGTGGTTGGTATTAGAATAACTAGGAGACCGTGAGTTCTAGTCTCACCTGGGAGACCTTGGGCCAGTTCCTCTCCCTCAGCCCTAGGAAGAAAGGGAGGGAAAAAGATCTTCTGAGAATGTTGCCAAGAAAACTACTGAAATTTGTTCATGTACATATCAGACGTCAAGATTGACTTGAAGGCAATGAGAGCCCGTTTGATGTAGTGATGATGGTGCAGGATTAGAAACCAGAAGATACAGAAACAGATTAAATAGAGTTGGAAGGGAATTTGGAGGTTGTCTAGTCCAATCTCCTGCTCCTATACCACTTCAGACTAGTGGCTGTCCAGTCTCTTCTTAAAAACCTCCAGAGATGAAGCACCCACAACTTCTGAAGGCAAGCGCTTCCACTGGTTAACTGTTCTCACTGTTAAGAAGTGTTTCTTCTTAGTTCTAGATTGCTTCTCTCCTTGATTAGTTTCCATCCGTTGCTTCTTGTCTTACTTTCTGGTGCTTTGTAAAATAGGTTGACCCCCTCTTTTTTGTGGCAGCCTCTCAAATATTGGAAGACTACTATCATGTCACCCCTAGTCCTTTTTTTCTTTTTTAAAGACTAGCCATACCCAATTCCTGCAACCGTTCTTCATGTTTCAAGAACTCATGGTCTTTATAGAAGACCATAAGTTCTTCTCCTGCCTTGGGCACAAAACCAGTAGGGTGGCCTTGGGCCAGTCACCCTCTGTCAGCCCTAGGAAAGAGGCAATGGCAAACCACTTTGAAAATCTTGCCAAGAAAACCCCAGGGACTAGTCCAAATAGTCACCAGAAATCAAGTGTGTGTCTCCGTCTCTGTCTGTCTCTGTGCGTGTGTCTGTCTGTGTCTGTCTGTCTGTCTGTTTGTCTGTCTGTCTGTCTGTCTCCCTCTCTCTCTCTCTCTCTCTCTCTCTCTCTCTCTCCCTCCTTGAAGAGCAAATGGGGGTGGGGAAGAGAAACCTTGCTGAATTCCATTCCGTTCCATTCAATTCCATTCCATTCCCATATTGATCTGCATGACAGGCAGCCTACCATCGTTTTAAAACAATAACTGCACCTTCTACAGAATAACCTGGAGCAGTTTGAGTTGAACATCTGGATATTGCTGTCATACTTTTTCAGGTTGCATCGATTCTGTCTACGAGCCAGACCACCAACATGTGGCTGAAAATGAGGTGTATTAAGGTGGTGACCAGAGTGTACTCGACCGGCATTAGCCCAGAGGTGTCCACAGGAGGGTGACTTCAATTGCATCAATGTGACCGCCATCTTAACTTTTTCAACTCCTTCCCTGCAGACGCTTCTGAATCAGCGCGTACCCAAAGAGAGTTAAGCCATAACAGGAAGCCATTAGCAAGCACATGGAGACTTTCTCTATGCAAAAAAATCCACACGGCAAGGAAACAAGAATTATTCCTGACAAAACGCACCAGTTGCTCCAGAAATACCTCCAGGAATTTTGCTCCGTACAGTTTGTTTTTTAAAACGTCCACATGTATCTTTGCCTTCTCTCCTCTGGAGTCTGGGGACTAAGTCTTTTCAGATATGGATGACAGCAGTAGGCATGTTATGTTTTCACAGATTGGATGTGTGAACAGTTCCAAAGGGTCGACGTTTTCAAGGACAGTGCAGGCACGAAAAATACAAAAAGCTTGCTTATCCAAAGCTATCAGCTGTTTGACCCTTTCCCACATCTGCAGGAAATTAGGTGCCCTCTAACCCCAAATCGGGACTGGAGGAAACCAGCAAACAGTACAAGCAGCTGACAGAAGGATTTTGGAAATGTGGGGACCACCAAAATCACTGTAAAGGAGGAAAAGAAAACAGCACGTGGCAGCCAAAGAAAGGGCTAAAGGAGACCTGAATTCATTAGTCGCAACCAATTCCTTTTCTCTTTCCATTCGCACATAACTAACAGAGAGTATTCTTCTCTTTCTCCTCCAGACTAAGCCATTGTCAGATGCTGGTTTAAATATTCTTCTTTCTTTTCTGGTTGTTGTTTTTTTAAGATGTTTCGCTTCTCATCCAAGCAGCTTTTTCAGCTCTTCAGAGCGCTCTCTCTCTCTCTCTCTCTCTCTCTCTCTCTCTCTCTCTCTCTCTCTCTCTCTCTTTCTTTTTTTCTCTCTCTTTCTCTCTCTCTTCTTTTTCTCCCTTCCTGTGAAGAACCCCAGAAGGTCTTTGGTAGGAGGAAGAAAAGCCAGACGTTTAGTGATGAAGCACCCACAACTTCTGAAGGCAAGCCCTTCCACTGGTTAATTGTTCTGTCAGGAAGTTTCTCCTTAATTCTAGGTTGCTTCTCTCCTTGATTAGTTTCCATCTATTGTTTCTAGACTCACCTTCTGGTGCTTTGGAAAGTAGGTTGACCTCTTTTTCTTTATGGTAGCCCCTCAAATATACTATAAATAAACACTATCATGTCACCCCTAGTCCTTTTTTTTGTTAGATTAGTCATACCCAATTCCCTCAATTCCTCCTTCATGTTTTAGTCTCCAAGCCTTTAATCATCTTAGTTGCTCTTCTCTGCACTCTTTCCACAGTCTCAAGAAAGACCCAAGTGAGACTAGGATTGCCATAGTTGCCGTAAAAAACAATTATTTACTTCTTAATATTTCTATGCTCCTCTACTCCCAACATCTCAGAGCTATGAAGAGAAAAAAGCAGATTATAAATAAGACCACAATCCTCAAATGCATTATAATGGCATTGATTCACATGGGTAGACACCAACACTTGACGCCTCCAAATACTTTCTCTTGATTTTTTTCATGCATCTTTACTTTTCATGCATCTTACTTTCTTGCGTCTTCAGCCTTTTTTTCAGATGTTATTGGACAGGACTTGGTGCTAAGAGACTTATTGGAGCATCAGGAAAAATTTTGCAAGAATGAGCTGCTGCATTAATTGTGTGCTTTAGGACTTGCTGCTCACACAGGTAGTCCTCATTTAGCAACCACAATTGAGACTGGCAACTTGGTTAAGAAAGCGGTCAATACGTAACACCACAATAGTGCTTGTGATCTTACTGTAAGTGCTTTACTCACCTGTGATGGTCGTAAGTATAAGGTTTAGTGGCCAAGTTACTTTTTCATCACCGTCGTAACTGCAAATGGTCACTAAATGAAGCAGTCGCTAAACAAGCACTACTTGTATATGGCAAGTGAACGATCCAAGCAGGCCTGTGGTTAGTTGAAAGAAGATGTATTGAATTGACTGCATGGAAGAATTCTGCAAATAAACCATTCTGACTTCCTAAACTGCAGTATGATGCATTCATAATTAATAATGAGAACACCATGAATAAATAAATAAAAAAGCAAAGCACTGTTCATTTACAAGCATCCAGGTCTCTATAAACTATTTAAAACCTACTTGAACTGTGCGAGTGCATCGATGCTGCAGTTTCAGAATGTGCAAAACACAAAGTGCTTAACCTGTGCCCTTCGACACAGCACCCTGGATGCACACAACAGTAAATTCTTGGCAAGCATGCATGCAATTGCAGCCATTTTTAACATAAAATGTTTTACTATTATTCCACCCTTAACAATAATTTTTAAAAGTCGTTTGCTTTGCCTTGCTCTTCCTCAATCGATTGGATACCAGTTCTTTTTCATCACTCTTTAATTCAAAACTTTTCTTCCATTTTTTTTAATGCAGCAGCAAAGTCTAAATGGATGGCAGAGAAAACAACCCCCAGTGGTCTCGGGTTTCTTTTCCATAACATTATTTGAAATCAGTTAATGGGTTAACACATAAACAAACAGCATCAGTATTTGTATCTTTTAAAAAAAATGACCCCTTCCTAACTTTAAAGTCAAGCGGATGTTTCAGTGATGGGAAATCCCACCCAGCCAGTTGCCTTTCATATTTTAATAGCAATAGCACTTATATACCGCTTCACAGTGCTTTACAGCCCTCTCTAAGCGGTTCACAGAGTCAGCATATTGCCCCCAACAATCTGGGTCCTCATTTTACACACCTCGGAAGGATGGAAGGCTGAGTCAACCTTGAGCCGGTGAGATTTGAACCGCCGAACTGCAGCTGGCAGTCAGCAGAAGTAGCCTGCAGTGCTGCACTCTAACCACTGCGCCACCGCGGCTCTATCAAGGAGTGATAACCAGGATTTTTTTAAAAAATCAAAATGTTGGCCACCGCAATGCTATTAATCTCCATCTGCGACATTCTGATTGCCCTGCTGGTTACCTTAGCTTTTTAAATTTCACTTTCACCTTACTATATTTATATCGCCTTCATTGTCTTCGTGTTAATTGCAGTCTTGTTTATAATATGCGTTGTTTTTGTTTTATGTTTAGTTTATTTTTAAAGCAAAGATAGTCTTCAGTTGGAACAGTTGTAAACTTTGTCATATATAGGTTTTGTGATAAGTCTATCATTACGAAAAAGAATCAGTTTGGTACAGTGCTTAAGGCACTAGGGTAGGGACAGGAGACTGTGAATTCTAGTGCCACCTTAGTCACCAAGCCAGCTAGGTGACTTTGGGCCAATCTTTCTAGGCAAGGAGAAACCAACCCTTGTCAAGAAAACTCTAGGGACGGTCCTGGCAGTCACCAGGAGTCAATACTGTCTCAAAGGGACAAAAAAATAATAATCCAAAAACAAACCAGGTTTAGCAGTTGAGTGAACCCAACTACAGACAACAGCAGCTTCACTTCCCAAAAAATACATACATTTTTTTTTATAGATGAGCTAAACTCTAGTCCTGAAGTTTCATTAGGCTTAGTCTGGACTTAATTACATGGCTTAAACCTAACAGAAGAAAGTATGAGCTGAGGAGTATAACTGAAAGAGAGAGCAAATTTGATCTAGTGGTTAGGGTATCAGGTTAAGAACCAGGTGACTGTGAGTTCTAGTCCTGACTTAGGCACAAAGCCAGCCAGGTGACCTTGAGCCAGTCACTCTCTCTCAGCCCTAGGAAGGAGGCAAGGGCCAACCACTTCAGAAATCTTGCCGAAATTGTTAGTGATGGAAATCAAGATTGATTTCAAGTGTATACACACACACACACACACACACACACACACACACACACACCATTAAAATAATCTCTCATACGCACACACTGCAGATAGCAATTATTTTTTCTCTTTTGATTTGGAAGGCAATAAATGCAAAATTGCAACAAAGCACACAGTGGTATAAAAAAGGCACCTGAACAGTCCAAGTCTAAGTTACATTTCTAGCAGATTCAAAGTTACTTTTATTCATTTGGGGGGGGGGGAATAAGCATCCCATCCCAGCTGCAGCCCTCAAGCTTCATCAGGTCAGTAACAAACGAAACAACACATTTGCCAAACAAACTTTCCCCGATTGGTTTGCTCTGCGTTCCTGAATTAATGTGTTGCAGTTCTCCAACTCATTCAGTTAATTAACTGTATGTCAATGTTCTGCATGCAGTCCCTAATTTACTGGTCAGCATAAGATGCTACATGAATTCAGCTATAGATTCTGTGTTTGTATTGTGGTAGCCTTTTTGAATCTATAGGTGTGCGCTATGTTCATGCACAGAAGAAAGAGGATGCAGGATTCTACCTTCCATCAATTTTTCAGTCTTCAAAACTCCAAATCTTTTCCTCTTTATATCCCCCAAGGATTCCAGAATGAAAATGTGTGGTTCTTATCCACAGCATAATACAGGTAGTCCACAACCTATGGCCGTAATTGTGCATGGAATTATGGTCGTAAGTTGTGACAGTCATGAAGCAGGTGCCTGACTTTACGACTTTATTTGCGTCGGTTGTTAGAGCAAATGCTGCAGTCCTTAAGCGAGTCCGTTTTATCCAATGTGCTTTTTTTTTTTTTTTGCTGGAAACCAGAAGTCAATGCCGGGAACCGGACAACAATGCCGAAAATCAGTCACATGACCATGAGATAGTGCCAATGGCCTTAAATATGAGCCGACTGTCAAGTGTCCAAATTGCAATCACATTACTGCCAGGGGGGGTGTATAGTTCTTCCAACTTCAAAATTGGGTCCTCACCAGGGGTGGGTTCTGGATCCGTTTGCTGCCGGGTCGCTCAGGGTTGCGCCGTGCGCAGCAATCAAACAATACCTTCTGCGCATGCGCAGAAGCAAAAATTAGCTTCTGCGCATGCGCAGAAGCAAAATCCAAGATGGCGGTGCCCACGGAGACACAGACGGAACCGGCTCTGTGACGTCATCGCCAGTTTACTAACGGTTCTAAAGAACCAGTTAGAACTGGTAGGAATCCACCTCTGGTCCTAAGGTACCTTTGGGGGAGGTCCATCATAAATTTGAATGGTCGCTAAGCAAGGACTACATGTATGATAGGCAGCTCAATATATTTCACAGTTTTCTTGGAGTTGTGTCCTGTAGAGAAGGCGTTTCTCAATCTCAGCAATTTCAAGAAGTGTGGACTTCAACTTCAACTGTTAGTCCACAAACAGCATGCTGGCTGTTTAGGGAATTCTGAGTGTTGAAGTCCACACATCTTTAAAAGTTGTGAAATTGGGAAACACTGCTATAGAGAAAGATCGACAAGCAAAATATGAACTTCTGTGGGTAAAATTTCTCCTTCATTCCTGTTTATTGAGGGACCCCTAATACACAGGTGGAAACTCTTAAGCAGTTTGCATGCAAAGGCACAGCTAATACAACCTGCTGATAGATTTATCCTCTCCCACCCACCAGCTCCGGTAGAAAATGCAGAGCTCCCCAAACATGGAAACTGATTTAAATCTTTAATTTCAGCAGTGGGTTGGTATTCTTTAAAAAAAAAAAAATCCAGCACAAACTCCCCAACAGAAATTTCCAGGGAAAGAAATACACAATTTCCTGAGAGGGGACAGTGCAAATATGGTCCAGTGGCCTCTGGCAGCAGCCGAGAGCTTCCCACTTGAACTGAGGTTTCCAGCAGAAACAGGAACCGTTTTTCATTTGCCTGTCCAGAGTCAAAAAGTCTCCAAGCTATTTGAAGAAGAGATCTTCCCTTAAAAGAGGTCTACATACTTTGCAACAAATCCCTTTAAAAATCAAATCCTGCCTTGGATGCGAACTAAACTTTTGGGTGTCCATTAACTGAGCTTCTGCCATGACTATGGAGGCCATTCCATATTAGAGGATAAACAACCTTTTATGGAAGATCGGAGATTCTGAAGCCAACGCCAAATATCAAGATTCATGAAGTCCATCTTCATCTCCGTGGGATCCCAGCAGCTCCAGAAATCTGCCTAACCTGGTGAGAATGGCAAACATACATTGCATGGTCTGATGGGCTCAACAGTGGTAGGAAACCAACATTCAAAAATCAAAGAATTCAGACCTCAAATAAAAGAAAATGTCAACTGGCCAACAAGGAAACAAACCAGGTTCCTTAATTCTTCTCAGGCCGGTTCCGGTTGAGAACAGCTTTGGGAGCAAATTCCAGCTTGTCCTTCAGACTGACCACTTGGGTGAGGTCTTTCCCAACGCTCTCTTGGAGCTTACGGTCCTCGCGTCGTTCCGAAATGCTCTTCTCGTCCTCGGGGGTCTGTGGAGGGGGCTTGCCCCGGATGAACCACTCGAGATTGTAACCCACCACCCCGACCACAAAGGCTACGGGGAAGGTGACGTAAGGAGCATAGGTGCGTATGCTCGCCCAGAAGATGGGCCACATGACTCCAGCAGGTTCTGTAGAAGTGAAGGAAGACACTGTTGAAGGTTCAGCAACTCCGTCAAACCTATACAGGTAGTCCTCGACTTACAACAATTCACTTAGTGACCATTCAAAGTTACAACGGCATTGAAAAAAAAGGACCGATGACCAGTTTTTCAGAGTTACGAGCTTTGCAGCGTCCCCATGATCACATGATCAAAATTCAGATGCTCTGCAACTGGTTCATACTTATAACCGTTGCTGTGTCCCAAGGTCATGTGATCCCCTTTTGCAACCTTCTGACAAGCAAAGTCCATGGGGAAGCCAGATTCACTTAACAACTAACTTATCAACTGCAGTGATTCACTTAACAACTGTGGTTGAAAGAAAGGTCGTTAAAATGGAGCAAAACTCACTCAACAAATGTCTCACCTAACAACAGAAATTTTGGGCTCAATTGTGGTCGTAAGTCGAGGACTATCTGTGGTTACATTCGAGGCATGCTCAGAAAGTGGGATTGCACAGGGAAACAAATTATGATCAGTCTAGCCAGAAATCCCAATTTAAAGCGTCTGCTTAAAAGCATCTGTGGGGTCTTTGGTGCTCTCTCAGCTTGGTGGTTTTAGAATTAGAATTATTACAATTAGAATTAGAATTTTCTTGCAGATGTTCCATCGGTACTGGTGACGTTACCTAGTTTAGCAGTGAAAGAGCCGAGGTGGCGCAGTGGTTAGAGTGCAGTACTGCAGGCTACTTCAGCTGACTGCTAGCTGCAGTTTGGTGGTTCAAATCTCACCGGCTCAAGGTTCAAATCTCACCGGCTCAAAGCCTTCCATCCTTCCGAGGTGGGTAAAATGAGGACCCAGATTGTTGGGGGCAATATGCTGACTCTGTGAACCGCTTAGAGAGGGCTGTAAAGCACTGTAAAGCGGTATATAAGTCTAAGTGCTATGGCTATTGCTATTGCTAAATGTCTGCAAGAAAACCACCAAGCTCAGAGAGCACCAAAGACGCCACAATTCAATCCTGAGTTACAAATATTCTATCAGCCCATCCATCTATCTCGTAGATACTCATTACTTCTCCATCTAAGCCAGAGGTCTTCAAACTTGGCAACTTTAAGACTTGTGGACTTCAACTCCCAGAATTCTCCAGCCAGCTATGGCCAGCTAATTCTGGGAGTTGAAGTCCACAAGTCTTAAAGTTGCCAAGTTTGGGGCCCCCCTGATCTAAGCCCTTCTGCACAAGCAGTAAGCACATTGTGAATGCTCTAGGCTGTGATCAAATAAGCATTTTTATTTATTAGTGAAAGAGAATGCAAGAAGCTGGCAGTCCGTTTTGCTTTTAATTCATTTTGGAAGATTTGAAAGGGTAAAGGCGGGAAGAAATCTGGTGATCACTATGAGTGGTGTTCACAGGGAGACTGTTATACCTCTGGAGCTGTCCCCTTAATTTGGCAGGAAGCCTGCATTTAAGGCACATCTGTAGGGGCACAATTTCAACAAACAATGGCTTTTAGCAGACTGGGGCCAAGAATCCATTTTGCTAGAAGAAGGGGTATTTATCTGCAGGTGCTTGAATTCCCCGGGGAGATGACAAAACAACCACGGATAAAGTGATAGCACTTTAAAAGACTAACCCTAACTTTATTGGTCTTTAAAAAGCCACAAGGCTCTTGATTGGTTTTCCCTGGGTAGCTATTTGAAATGTCATTTTGTCCCCTGGGCTCTTTCTTTGCAGAGAGCCAGAAATCAAAAGCACTTTATTTAAGCAGAATTATCTCTTGCTTGCTTGGCTCCAAAGTCCTATTGCAAACAAACACACCCAGTTCTCACTGTAGCCTCTCGCCCTGCTTGAGCAAGGCAGAGGCTCTGTTAGCCCTACAAGGTAGACCAGACTGGAAACCGAGGTTATGAACGTCCATACAACAGGTAGTCCTCCACTTACAACAGTTCGTTTAATGACCGAAGTTACAACAGAGTGAAAAAAAGCAACTTAGGGCCATTTTTTCACTCTTGCAACCGTTGCAGCATCCCCGTGGTTTCGTGACCAACATTCAGACACTTGGCAACTGACTCATAGTTATGACGGTTGCAGGGCCCCAGGGTCATGTGATCCCCTTTGGCGACCTTCTGACAAGCAAAGTCGTTGGGGAAGCCAGATTCACTTAACAGCCATGTTACTTACCTTAACAACTGCAGTGATTCACTCAACAACTGTGGCAAGAAAGATCGTTCAATGGGGCAAAACTTACTTAACTGTCTCGCTTAGCAACAGAAACTTTGGGCTCAATTGTGGTCGTAAGTCAAGGACTACCTGTACTAATATAAGGTACTAAAAGACAATTTTATATATTTCTACCACCTTACCAAAAAAAATACAAATAACATTTCTTAAAAGTGTAAGTTACTAATATAAGGCACTAAAAGACTATATATTTTTTTAAAAAGCTAACCTACTACACAATAATTTATATAGTTAAAAGAAAAAGAAAAACTGGAAATCAAAGAAGGGAAAAAATTAAAAGCTGAACAATTTTTTTAAAATGCCAAATTAAATCTAACTTGAAAAACGAAAACTTTTAAAAAAGAAACAAGTTTATAGATCTTTAAAACGTTATAACTTTAATATCATCAATGGAACTGAATTAAAACTAGATCATATTGACGGGGTTGCCTTCTTTATTTTTTTCCTTTGTTGTGGGAAAGGAAATTTGATGTAAATCAGACCATCACATTCAGATATTCTATGGTTGTTTGGGCATACATTCTCTGATGTGGGTTTTTTTGTTTTAATAACTCTAACCCATCAGGCTAGGACAGTGATGGCGAACCTATGGCACGCGTGCCACAGGTGGCACGCGGAGCCATATCAGAGGGCACGCGAGGCGTTGCCCTATGTCAGCTCCAGCGCGCATGTGCACTCTGGCCAGCTGATTTTCGGCCTTGGGGAAGGCCGTTTTGCCCTCCGGAGGCTTCAGGAAAGCTTCCTGAAGCCCCGGAGTGCAAAAAACGGCCCAACGGGCAAACCGGAAGTTCGGAAAAAGGCACTTCCGGTTTGCCCGTTGGGCTGTTTTTTGCACTCCGGAGGCTTCAGGGAAGCCTCCTGAAGCCTCCAGGGGGTGAAAATGGCCTTCCCCA
>QLTV01002567.1:2575074-2591848 GCA_003457575.1 Thermophis baileyi
TAATAAATTGGAACTTAGAGGAATGCTTTGCCTCGGACTCTGATTTAATTCCAGATGCTATTCGGAACCCTGACACAGGAGATCCTACACCATTTCTGACAAATGGCAGTCCAATCTCTTCTTGAAAGCCTCCAGTGATGAAGCTCCCACAACTTCTGAAGGCAACTTCTGTTCCATGGGTTCATTGTTCTCACTGTCAGAAAATTTCTCCTTATTTCTAGGTTGAATCTCTCCTTGATCCGTTTCCATCCATTATTTCTTGTCTGGCCTTCAGGTGCCTTGGAAAACAGGCTGACCCCCTCCTCTCTGTGGCAGCCCCTCAAATATTGGAAGACTGCTATCATGTCTCCCCTGGTCCTTCTCTTCACTAGACTAGCCATGCCCAGTTCCTGTAACCGTTCATCGTATCTTTTAGTTTCCAGTCCCCTAATCATCCTGGTTGCTCTTCTCTGCACTTTTTCTAGAGCCGTGATGGCGAACCTATGGCCCGCGTGCCGGAAGTGGCATGCACAGCCATCTCTCCGGGCACGTGAGCCATCGCCCGTTGCTCTTCCGGGTTCCGGCGCGCCGGCCAGCTGGTCTTCAGGCGCACGGGAGCGCCAGAGACCGGAAGAGCAGCCGCCCAGCGCGCACATGCGCACTGGGCGGCTGCTCTTCCAGTCTTCGCGTGTGCATGCGTGCCAGAAACTGGAAGACCAGGTGGCCAGTGCGCATGTGCACACCAGAAACCGGAAGATCATCTACCCGGCACGTGCATGCGCATGCGCACCGGGCGGCTGCTCTTCCGGTTTCCCGCACACACACGTGCACTTCCATTTCGGCACTCGGTGCCGAAAAGGTTCGCCAACACTGTTCTAGAATTTCAACATCTTTTTTATAGTTTGGTGACCAAAACTGGATGCAGTACTGTAGGTGTGGTCTTACTAAGGTTTTATAGAGTGGTATGACTACCTCACTTGATCTTGATTGTATCCCTCTGTTAATGCAGCTTAGGATTGCATTGGCTTTTTTGGCTGCCGCCGCACACGGCTGGCTCATATTTAGCTGGTTGTCCACTAAGACTCCGAGATCCCTCTCACAGTCACTGCTATTAAGCCTGGTTTCAGCCAGCCTAGTTAAACCTGGTTTAACCAGATTTTCCCATCAGAATTAGCCATACCAGTTGTTCCTGAAGGCAATGAAGACGGAGCGATTTGAAAAGAAGCAACACTCTCTGTGTAACTGCGATTGCCGACGCCGCTGTGTAATTTTACCGTGGGACAGTCTCTCCCGCTAATGATTATTTATTAATCTAATTTATGGGATTAGAGTGTTATTGGGGATGCTCTGTCATTTTGATTATTGTCATTTGTATTGTTTGCCATGGTCGTTTTATTGTTAATGGTTGTGCTGCGGATGTTTTATTAGTTTGTACTGTTGGTTGCACCCTGGATGCATTAATTGGAGTTTGTGTCAGCTGCTGTGAGGCTGAATAAATTTCAGGCACACAGAATTCATAAATAAAATTAGGGCTCCCAAACTACAGGTACTGGGTTTTCACCACATGCGACATTACAGCAAACCCCCAGTGATTGACTTTAGCTCTGGGTTCATAGTGCATGCTAAATATGATTTTTTTAAAATGCAGTTGCTGTGTTTATGCCACAGATTATCACAGGAACCATCTTGTGGCTTACAGAACTAGTTCAGTGCATTGAAAGATAATAATAATAAGGTAATGGCCTGTTTTGAATATAATGCACTGTACTGAAAATGGGGCAGTTCCACTTTTGAGGTTTTCTCTTTCTGTAATAGGAGATACTTGGTTTTGTTGAAACCAATCATGTCCCCAAGCTCTGACTCAATTCTAGAATCATTTCACCATGATGGTTCTTACATATCTGAGGATGAGGTTTCAAGAAAAGTGTGATGATGCCGTATTCTAACACCCTTGACCTTTAAATAGTGAGTTTTATCTTGTCCTTCAGCATGGAATTTTCTTTTCTTGAAAATATTCAGATTAGCATAGTTGGAAGGGACCTTGTAGATCATCTAGTCCAACCCCCAACCCAAGCAGAAGACCCTGCACCATTTCTGTCCAGTCTCTTCTTGAAAGCTTCCAGTGAAGAAGCTCCCACAACTTCTGAAGGCAACTTCCATTGGTTGATTGCTCTCACTGTCAGAAAATTCCTCCTTATTTCTAGGTTGAATCTCTCCTTGATCAGTTTCCATCCATTATTCCTTGTCTGGCCTTCGGGTGCTTTGGAAAACAGCTTGATCGCCTCCTCTCTGTGGCAGTCCCTCAAATATTGGAACACTGCTATCATGTCTCCCCTGGTCCTTCTCTTCACTAGACTAGCCATGCCCAGTTCCTGCAACCGTTCATCGTATGTTGTGTGAAGGCAACCGTCAAAAATTGCAAGTACTAAAGTTAGTATAGTACTTGACCTACAATTTACCACTTGGGGCCAGAATTTCAATTGCTAAGCAAGGCAGTTGTTAAGTGAGCCATTCCTGATTTTATGACCTTTTTGCCATGGTTGTTAAGCGAATCACTGCTTAAGTGAATCTGACTTCCTCCATTATCTTTGCTTGATGGAAACCTCCTGGGAAGATCTCAAGTGGCAATCACATGACCCCAGAACACTGAACTGTCGTAAATACAGGTACAACAGTTCATTTAGTGGCCGTCTGAACTTAAAACGGCACTAGAAAAAGTGACATGACCATTTTTCACACTTATGACCATTCCAGCATCTCACATGATCAAAATTCAGATGCTTGGCAACTGACTCATATTTATGACAGTGGTATTGTCCTGAGGTCATGTGATCTTTTGATTTGACAAGCAAAGATTCACTTAACGACCGTGTTACTGTGTTACTATGTTACTAAATTAAAAACTGAAGTGATTCACTTAACAACTACCGTGTTTCTCAGAAAATAAGACCGAGTCTTATTTTCTTTTAGACTTGAAAATAAGCACTTCACTTGGGCTTATTTTCGAGGCAGTCTTACTTTTTTTGAGGTGCAGCAGACCAGACTCGGTGAGCTGGACGCGCCGTGGACGCACCGTCGCCTCCATTCCGAACCTTCAGCATTCGGAATGGAGGCTTTTTGGCGAACGGGAGGAAAATGGGGAGGGGGGATTTTCCTGCCTGTCATCCATTCCTCAAGCTCAGCACAGACTGAGGAAAGGATGGCAGGCAGGAAAATCCCCCCTCCCCATTTTCCTCCCATTCGCCAAAAAGCCTCCCGCGAGCCTCCCAAAAAGAGGGAAAAAGCAAAGCAGCTGGTCGCAGAGCTGCCAGCTTTGGGGAAGCGGCCCAACAAGCAGAAGCGCTGCGCCCAGAAAGAGAAGGGCAAAAGCGGTATTTGCGCTGCCCCAAGGGGTCAGCGGGCTTCAGCTGCAGCCGGACAGTTATACCCCCCCCGCACCGCCACTCGTGCTGGCCACGCCCATCCCCCCCGGGCTTATTTTCAGGTTAGGGGTAATATTAGGCCCACCCCCAAAAAATTAGGGTTGGGCTTATTATTGGGGTGGGTCGTGTTTTCGGAGAAACACGGTATGGCAAGAGATTCCTAAATTCTACATTAATTCACTTAACAACTGTCTCACTTAGCAACATAAATTTTGGACTCAATTGTGGCCATAAGTCAAGGACTACCTGTACATGCCAATTACCAAGTGGCCAAATTTAGATCATGTGGCTGTGGGGATGCTGCAATTTTCGTAAGTGTGAAAAGCAATTTAAGTCACTTTTTTCAGTGCCGTTGTAACTTCGAACAGTCGCTAAATGAACTGTTGTAAGTCGAGGGTTACCTGTCAAATCAAAGGCTATGAATTCTCCTCATGTATATTCTAAGATTCCTCTTCAGGGAATTCTTAAATCCTTAAATTCTGTCAGGTTACAAGAAAATAAACATTGATTTGTTTAGATCAGACAATTCTCTACCGTGCTTTTCCTTCAGACACTCAAAATCGCTTACAGTGAATAAATAATGCATATAAACTATTTTTGCGGTGGATGAAAGCTACGAAACGCTGCTTGCATTTGGGTGAAGCTCTGTACATTTTTTTCCCCAACGTTTCTTTCCAAGGGAGATGCTGCTGTTACTGGCTCTATTCCTGCTTGTTGATTGCTTCTGGCTTGGGTCACACATCACATTAAATCTTGCTTTCTTTAACCACAGTGTGTGAAATTATCTTTGACTGGATTCACACAACATGGCAAGCCAGAAATCAATAAACTGCGTTAAGGTTTGGTGTGATGCTTGAGCCCTCTGATTCTATGCCCACAACGTACAACTTTCTCACACAATATTCTAGGCTTAGTTGGTGTTGGGTTTTGATGTCTTTGTAGTTCAGTGTGTTGTGTGAACTCAGGCCACTTGACTCCTGTTTGGTTTAATGCAGGTATTTCTAACCTTGGCCACTTAAAGACTCCTTTTAAGACCTGCTGGCTGGGGAATTCTGGGAGTTGCAGTCCACAAGTCTTAAAAGTTGCCAAGATTGGACACCCCTGCTTTAATGGATTATACATAGCTAGAAAATAAGTTGATGCACTAATCAAGTTAAGACTCTTCCTTTAGAGATAGTTGAGGAAATGTAATGAAGTTAGAAAGTGACAAAAAGACCATAATATGGGATTAGAGGGGTAATTAAATTTGTTAAAAGATCTAATATCAGGCCATATCAGTAAAAAAAAATATTATGATCCAAAGTTTCTCTTCTATTTTCATTTCATTTCATTTTATTTTTAATCTACCCCTTACTAATCCATGAAGGCTTTGTTTATATCTTCCACTATTCTTTATTCCTTTTAAAATGCAAATCGCTGCACTCTTCTCTTTTTCTCATGTAAATATTCTTGTTCAAAGATTTAAATGCAAATGCTCCGAAATGTAAGCATTTTTTAAAAAGTGACTGCTGCTATTTGCCGACATATTTGTTTTGTTTTATTACTAGCTGTGTCTCATTTTAACAATCCAATTCTGGACTCAATTCAAAGTTGGCTTGAAATTCTCTTACCTGTGAAGTTCTTGGAGCTTGATTGTTTGCTTGCAAACATTTCATTACCCAAGTAGGTAACTTTATCAGTGTGAGTGAGTGTGGTGTTACACCAGTAGTAGGTTTCACTTACCTTCGCTACCGGTTCGGAACTGTGAACGCACGTGTGTGTGGCACTTCTGCGCATGCGCAGAACCTTCTGTACATGCGAAGATCGTCTGTGATGACATCCGGGCGGGTGAGCGGAGCCTCCTGCCACCGCCGCTACCGGTTCGCCCGAACTGGGGTGAACTGGTAGCAACCCACCACTGTGTTACACTCTGTTTATATACAGTAACTTGCCCTGCCACTTTGGGTGGAAGTGTAGTTTTCTCCTTGGAGTGTTTCTTGATTAGAATATTGTTTTCTGCTTGATTGTTTATCTGGTATGTTATCTCACAACTCATAGACAGACTCAACCATAGTTTCAACTGAGAAAATTTTAGCATCTTAGACCAAACCAAATAAAAAAATGCTAGGGAATTCCTGGAAGCTTGGCATTCAGACAAATTAGCCTCAATAGACACATAGAGGTAAACCACATTTACACAGCATTCAAAAGAAGCAATAAAAAAACCTAGGAACAAAAGAAGAAGACTAGAAGCATCGTCTCCTTCAACCAACACCCAGATAAGCAGGGATTAACACCAAACAAACAATCAGGCAGAAAACTCGTAGCTATTTGGGTAATGAAGCTGTGCAAGGAAACAAAGAAGCTTAGAGATCACCAAGAACTCCACAGTTCAGATATGAGTTACCTGAAATATTTTCTTATATTGGACTCCTTTATCTTTTAGAATGAAAGTAGCCTGAGGAGCTTCCTGCCTGCTCTTTGTGAGTCTCACAAATCAAGAACAAGCTTAAGGAATCTCAGGGTTGTAGCCAGATTAGAGGAAACTGGAAAAAAAATCTGTGTTTCCAAGAAAAGCTCATGTCACTCTGAGTTGAACTCAGTTTTACTTTTCCTCATGGGTTATAGATGATTTTACAAAGCACCCTCACAATTCAATTCAAATATCTTATTTAAAAAAACTGTTTCCCATAGAATCTTTTGGAATATTTACCGTATATACAACTACTCTGCCTTCATAGAACTGAGGAGAAATTTCCTGACCGTGAGAACAATTAATCAGTGGAACAACTTTCCTCCAGAAGTTGTGAGTGCTCCATCACTGGAGGTTTCTAAGAAGAGATTGGACAACCATTTGTCTGAAATGATATAGGGTTTCCTGCTTGAGCAGGGGGTTGGACTAGAAGACCTCCAAGGTCCCTTCCAACTCTGTTATTCTATTATTCTGTTATTCATTCTCCTAAAAATGTGATAGATGTAAGCATATCTGCGAGGGCTTTCTGTATCTGCCATCTAATCTGGGAAAAAATTAAACTGGAATTCTGGAATTTGAACTTAGTTCATGGCTCTGTCGCTTTTTGTTCTGTCCTCCAGCTATACTATCGGTATCCCTGAGTTTTGTAACAATGGAAGAAGCAATGATTTGCAGTGAAAGCTTTAATAATAGGATACGTGAGTTTCAGCCAAGGCAGATTAATGAATTATCCCTACAAAGGAACAGTTTGGGCTTTATCTGCTAGAAAATTGCTGACTGTTCCACACACCTGCTTCCCTATTTCAGAATTGGTGAGGAAATTATACATATAAATATACATTTGGTTGCGTGTAGATCACCTCTTTTTTTTTTTACCCCAGAAATGTTCCTTCTATTCAAAGCATAAAGAATAGAAAAAACAAGTACAGCTAAGCTATGCAGCTAGTCTCCAAATGGGTCATACTGCAGCATTTTGAAATACAGAAGTGATTTCCCTACGTTCCTTCAAGGGTGTCTTTTGATGTCCAGTCTAATCCGAAGCCCCTGGGAGGGGGCACTTATCCAAATACTAACAAGACCTTGCCTAATAAACAGGTTCTATCCCTTAGCTGGCTCAAGCTTAGTTGATATTTACAAGACCTTTAATACCGTACTGTTGTTGTTGTTGTTGTTGTTGTTGTTGTTGTTGTTGTTGTTGTTGTGGGCTTCTCTCCAGCAACATTACTTCTCAAAGAGACCTGGCGGGGCGGCACATAATCACTAATGTATTTGAGATCTTTGGACAAATACACCAGTAATGGGAGAAAGCCTTCAGGATTTGTATGTTCTTCAGTTCTGAACTGAGATAAAACAATGCTCTGTAAAGTTCCTTGATGAAGCAGAGGTGGGTTTCAGCAGGTTCTGACCAGTTCTGGAGAACCGGTAACGGAAATTTTGAGTAGTTCGGAGAACCGGTAAATACCACCTCTGACTGGCCCCGTCCCCATCTATTCTCTGCCTCCCGAGTCCCAGCTGATCGGGAGGGAAAGGAGATTTTACAGTATCCTTCCCCTGCCACGCCCACCAAACCATGCCCAAGCCATGCCATGCCATGCCCACCAAGCCATGCCCACAGAACCGGTAGTAAAAAAAAAATTGAATCCCACCACTGTGATGAAGGATATCCAGTGGCTGTTCTCTTGCTTCCCTGAGATTGAACAAAAGGCCTGTGGGATGATTGAACTGTTAGACTCAAGGAAACTGAAAAATATGTGTGGGTGTCAGACTGTGAGATTTCTTCTAGCCACCATGGATCCTTAACCAGACACTCCTTTGGTTCACTCCGCTGCATCTACAAAGGTCCTGTCCTTATATTAGGAAAGAACAGTGATGTCTTCATGTATAAAATAGTGTAATCTTAGCTTCAAAAATTTCAGCAACAGGTTCTCTGCCTGGTTGCTGGGTGGGCGTGGCCATGGTGGGTGTGGCCTAGTCAGCCTCCTGCACCACAGCAGGGGGGGTTGCCTTCCCCAGGCTCTGGAGGCTTTCCTCGAGCCTCTGGGAGGGTGAAAACTGCCTCCCCTGGGCTCCGGAGGTCCTCCGGAGGCTGGAAACGGGCCCGTTTCTGGAACTTCTGGGAGGCCTGTTTTTCCCCTTCCCCGAGCCTCCGTGCGGGCCCTGCACTTACCTTGCATCCAAATGGGCAGCGTGGAGACTCCTGGGAGGGCAGGGGCGCATCCAAAACGGGCTGCGTGGAGACTCCTGGGAGGGGCAGGGAGGGGCGGGGTGCGTGGGGCCAGCCAGGGGTGGGATTTGGCGGTTCTCCGAACCAGCCATGTTAGCTACGGGTTCTTCCGAACCCGGGTGAACCCGTAGCAGCCCACCCCTGCTTAGCTTCATAGAAAGAAGGTGGACATGAGTGGCAACCAGTTTGACAGCTGTCCGTTGAAAAGATACACTGACACAGATTGGAACTGCCAACAGAGAAGAAAATTGAGCAGAAGGTTGGACTAGAAGACTTCCAAGGTCCCTTCCGTTCCAATCCTATTATTCTATGTTCTGTGTACTGCACAACTTATAACAAATCAGGAACAAAACCACCAACCCCTGATGGTTCATTGGCAGAGGTTAATTGTCTCTTTATATAAACTCAAAGATTAAACTAAGCCCTTCTTTAAGTAAAACCTTACTTGGGTTTTTCCAGCTGGCTGCTGGATGGCAATTAAGTTTGGTCAGAGAATTTAAATAGAATTATTGATATGTAACGATGAAATAGCAATGGAAGAGAAATATGAAATTTACAGTGAATTAGAAAAAAATGCTTTTTTCCCAGATGCTTTTTCACTGATAACATTACTCCGGTGCTGATTACTTAAATAGATAATTCATAATCTAAAACTTGATGGAAACGCACTAATTTAAGTTGGATCATTTTTTAAATTATGTTTGGTGGCGATGTCTCTACAATTCTGGAAATAATGGCCTGCAAAATGAAGTAAACTTTAAATACTGATTTTTTGTTCCTGCCATCTGTTTTTCTGCTAACTGTTATGAAACTTTACATTCCTACAAAATATACAGATTTGACTTTGTGTATGGAAACAGTTATTGGAATACTTTATGCTTTTTCCTAGATATTACACATCTTTAATGGCAGACTAAGAATCAGTATCAAAAATATTTTCATATTTAAAAATGAATCTGATACAGAATTTAACTTAACCTGGGAATTATTTATGGATTAGAATTCTAATTATTATTTACACATGCCACATATGACATTTGAATTATTCTTAATGCGGTGGTTTAAAACATTAGATTTTACCTTTTTTGTTATATGGGCCTTTGTAGATTTAACAGACATTTCTATTAACTGTCTTATCTGATTAATTATACTTATCATATTCTTATTTTTTATTATTTTTGTTCTTTGAATTGATTTTAATGACAGTTACATCACTTACAAGGTTATTTTAAAATCCTGAAAATTGTGTTTTAAAACGTCTGTTAATATGAATAAAACAAACCAACAAATCACCTACTTTAAAGAAAGCCTGAGATTGGAGTTGCACCATTAGAGACTCTTTGAATGCTGAGAGGTAATCCTCAGGATGTGATCCTTTTATAAAAATGATTAAAGCAGTGTTCACTGTTGCAAGACAGCAGCTGCTCCTTTCACACATCAACACGACATCACAACAAGTACAAAAGGAGCAGAAGTGGCATTATGATGGTGCAATACTGCCTTGTTGATTGTTGCCTACCTACAGTACATACTACTGTATATATGCAACTTCAGATTAACAGAGTTGGAAGGGACCTTGTAGGTCATCTAGTCCAACCCCCCATCCAAGCAGGAGACCCTTCACCATTTCTGACAAATGGCAGTCCAATCTCTTCTTGAAAGCCTCCAGTGATGAAGCTCCCACAACTTCAGAAGGTAAGCTGTCCCATTGGTTGATTGTTCTTACTGTCAGAAAATTTCTCCTTATTTCTAGGTTGAATCTCTCCTTGTTCAGTTTCCATCTATTGTTCCTTGTCTGGCCTTCAGGTGCCTTGGAAAATAGCTTGACCCCTTCCTCTCTGTGGCAGCCCCTCAGATATTGGAACACTGCTATCATGTCTCCCCTGGTCCTTCTCTTCCCTAGGCTAGCCATGCCCAGCAACCGTTCTTCATATGTTGGCAATGCCAAGTGAGGAGGAATATGAGAAACTGGAGAAGGAGCACAGCTGAAGGAGGAACTTAGGGAGGACATGGAAAGTAAAAGACAAAGTTGATGCTATACATGTTGATGGCAGCAAGATTACTCTTAAAAAATGGAAGGACATTTGCCAATGGCCGAATGGCTGCAAAAGTTGATGGAGTTAGCAGAGATAGCGAAATTGACTGCTTTGATCAAAGAAAAAAAAATACAAATACCTTTGATTCTACCTGGAAACATCTTTGATTTTGGTCTTTAGATAGATATGGTGTTACGGAAATGGCTAGTTTAAACTACTACCGGTATGTAAAACTAAAAAGTTGTGGTTTGATGTTATTACCCTATTCTACTGCACCAAAGGGAGTCGGAAGTCAATGCCTTTTCTTTCCTTTTCCCCATTCTCTTCCCTAGGGGATGATACTCATCTCCATTTCTTAGCCGAGGGAGCCAGCATTGTCCGAAGATGTTTCCATGGTCATGTGGCCAGCATGACTATACGATGAGGTGCACGAGATGCTGTTGTCTTCTCACTGAAGTGGTACCAGGGGTGGGTTCCTCCCGGTTCGGACCGGTTCTCCAGAACCGGTAGCAGCCCGCTGGTGACGTCATGATGATGTCACCGAACCAGATCGGTCGGTGCCAGTCCGTGGAGGCCGCCATCTTTTTTTAAAAAAAAAATAATTTATTTTATTTTATTTTTTTTATTTTTATTTTTTTCCTTCTGAGCATGTGCAGAAGCCGACTTCCGGCACTGTGCATGCGGTCGCCATCTTTTTTTTGGCTTTGTTTTTTTTTGTTTTTTATTTAATTTTTTGTTACTGCGCATGCGCGCGCACGCAAAGCACGCGCGCGCCCACGAGGTGCACCCACGTGGTGCAGGAGGGAGCGAACCGGCAGCGAGGTAAGTTGGAACAGTCCGTGGAGGCCGCCATCTTTTTTTAAAAAAAAAATAATTTATTTTATTTTATTTTTTTTATTTTTATTTTTTTCCTTCTGAGCATGTGCAGAAGCCGACTTCCGGCACTGTGCATGCGGTCGCCATCTTTTTTTTGGCTTTGTTTTTTTTTGTTTTTTATTTAATTTTTTGTTACTGCGCATGCGCGCGCACGCAAAGCACGCGCGCGCCCACGAGGTGCACCCACGTGGTGCAGGAGGGAGCGAACCGGCAGCGAGGTAAGTTGGAACCCACCCCTGAGTGGTACCTATTTATTTACTCGTATTTGCATGCTTTCAAACTGCTAGGTGGGCAGGAGCTGAGGTCAGTAACAGGAGCTCACTCCATCGCAGGGCGCTGGGGTTCTGAACCGGAGTTATCGACTTTAGAGCCAACAAACCCATATCTTAACTGCTGAGGCATTGCACCCCTCTGGCCCTAGATGCTTAGGGCTTTAAAATTCAATATCAGCACCTTCAGTTGCACCTGGTAAACAAGAGGATCCTATATGGGTCTTTAAATAAAAACTCAAGCACTTCCTGTAGCTTCTACTAATTAGTAGCTTTCCTGCCATGTTTTGTACCAGTTGCCACTCCTGAACACTTTTTAAGGATAATCATAATCATGGAACATTAATATAAAATGCATAATACCGCCTTCCCCAACCTGGCAACCTCTATAGCAGTGTTTTCCAAATTTGGCACCTTTAAGATGCATAGATTTCAACTCTCAGAATTCCTTAGCCAGCATGGAATCAGACACATAAGCCTAGGGCCACGACTCATGGCAAGTCACAAACCATGGTTTTTAAGTCACCATAGTTGGATCAGTCCAACGTGCCAAACCAAAAGCAACAGCCCACATTTGTGGTTGTGTGTGGTACTTTAACATTTGCATTAAAATGCAAGGATAGTTCTGCTAGATTAAAGCAGTTGGAAGGAATCAATATTATTGGCAGTATCTTTCTGGGGAAAATTAAAATGCCACAGGGATGCCTAAGTTTCTGAGATCTCCCAACTCTATTTAACAGGAAAGGTCTTTTTAAAAGAGAGGGGGGGGAGGGAGGGAGGGAGATGCTTCTTTATCGTTACATGAATATTATTTTTGTACATAGCAAATGTATGCAAATTGACCTGATAGACTGAAACTCAGATGATTAAGTGATTCATATTTCTTTAATTGGGTTGAAGCCCCTTGTGGCTGCTTCAAACATAACTCTCCAGAGTTGGTTTTCTTCCCCCCCCCTCCCACTCCTATCTGTGGGAGAGAGCTGCTGAAACAAAGTCTGTATGTGAGTCGTTTTTACAGGGGTTGTGTTCTAACCATTTTGTTTCTTTAAAGGAAAGAGAGAGAGAGAGAGAGAGAGAGAGAGAGAGAGAGAGAGAGAGAGAGAGAGAGAGAGATTCTGCAGAGGAGTAAAACAAAACATAGCAAAGCACTGCAGACAGATCTATCTCTACCCAAACAGCATTGAATGGAGATGCACAAATGGGTAACAGGTGGTCAGCATATCAAACCTGAAATCCAGGGCCTTTGGAGTCCCTTGGAGTGCTGCAAAATTGGCCACATCCCATATAACTGAACAAGGTTTAGATATGGATCCCTCCAGAGATATCAGGACTGACGTGTTCATGGGTGCCAACTAAGTACCACTGAAAAATACAGATTACCTCCACAAAAGATTGAAGTCCCATCTGTAAGAATCTTCATTAGATTCTTAACTGTTTGACATTTGCACTGTTAAAATAATAAATAACTTGACATTAATAGCATGGAAGTTCAACCAGATATACCCCGTATTTTTCGGAGTATAAGACGCTCCGGACTATAAGACACACCTACTTTTTTAGGGGAGGAAAACAAGGGGAAAAAAATCTGCCTCTGCCTCTCAGCAATTTGCCTCCTTGCAGGAAAAGACAGGAAGGAAGGAAGGAAGGAAGGAAGGAAGGAAGGAAGGAAGGAAGGAAGGAAGGAAGGAAGGAAGGGAGGAAGAAAAGAAAAGATAGGAAGGAAGGAAGGAAGGAAGGAGGGAAGAAAGGAAGAAAGGAAGGAAGGAAGGAAGGAAGGAAGGAAGGAAGGAAATTAATGAATGAATTTATGTTATACCACGTGCATTCTTTCTCACTGAATTGGTTCTCTATTTCAATTAAAGTTGCATTTAAAACTGCCCAAGTAAAAATCTGTGTGTCTGCAGGATGGGTGGATGGATATCAAATATTTTGTCCTCATCATGCAAAGGATGCAATTTGTACAATATGCATCCTTTGCCAATAATGTCATGACATGTGTGATATGATTGTGTTTTTTGCCAGATGCCAATGGATGCCAAAACAATGGTTTCTTGGTCTCTTCTCTCTTTCTAAAATTCATCCTGGGTTTGCTACCTTTGAACGCTGATTCTGGGTGTTTTTTACAGGCCCACTAGGATTTTATTTTATTTTTATCCATGGATATATGAATGAAAGTTCTGGTATCACATTTTCATCACTTGCTCAGAATCAAAAGTGAATGGAGGAAAATTACAGTAATAACTCAATCATCTTGATCTATGCAAGAGAATAAAAGATTGGAAATGGAACTATACCAACGCTGATGGGGAGGGGGGGGCAGAGGCAGAAAAGGAAGAAATTTTGGGAAATAGCCACTTTCTCCCAATAATACCTTCAAATAAGAAAAAAAAAGTATCAGGCATAAATAGCCTAGCCAGAATAAAAAATCTGCCTGAAATTAGGAATAGTTTCCCACTTGCAGGCAGCTTTAAATATAGGGGAGAACTCTAAAGAAATGAGAGCATATCTGCTCCCAGAAGTGGCACAGTCCATTCCATACTGCTGCAGGACTGTACCACCTATAGGGGGCTGCATTGCAAACAAGGCTGGCTCTCCCCATAATTTGGACTCTTCCATTTGGAAAGAGCTGTGCTCTTCTCCACACAGCAGGCAGAGCCAATGGGTGGGCATGACGGTCTGTTTTCGGACTCCCGAAGCTTATAGTCTAAAGCAGGGGTCTCCAACCTTGGCAACTTTAAGACTTGTGGACTTCAACAAGAGCAAAGCTGGCTGAGGAACTCTGGGAGTTGAAGTCCACAAGTCTTAAAGTTGCCAAGGTTGGAGACCCCTGGTCTAAAGCACAGGTTGGAAACAATGCAAATGCTAATTAGCCAATTAGGGGCCCAAGAGAGGCCTCTATGGAGGCCTCTAGAGAGAAGGGGAAGGAGGACCCCAAGGGAGAACCTTGCTGGCAACATGTCATCTGCTTCCCCAGCAGCTTCCTATGTCAGGGCATTCACAAATCCCATCTCTCCAAGCCTTAGGAGAATTGTCCTCCCCGAGACCCTTCTCACAAAAGCAGCAGGCTCTTCAGGGTCCCAATTAATCAAATCCTGGGGGAAAAAGGAGGGGCAGTAGCAGCAATCTAGAAAGGAAGAGGGACTTTGAAAGTCAATGCTCACAGCTTCTTTTTAATTGACTTTCAGGGGCAGCAATTGAAACCACTTAGTCAGGAAAAGCCACTTGAGAATCCAGCGCTATGGGATAATGACAGTTTCTTTTCTGACAAGCCAGCTGCTGCTTCTGCCCATCTGTGCAAAGAGGACTTGGCTTTGCATTGCCAACTTGTTTGCTTTTTACCAAACCTCAGCTCTTAGACGTCCTCCACTTTTCCTGGTATGCTCGCATTTGCCAGAATGAGGCTAGCTGGGTTTTCTTTCACTCTTGAACATCATCCAGTGTCACGTTTTTGTGACATGGGCTGGTGTATAAATACACATACGTATACACATACATACATACATAAACCTAAGGGTGTGATGCAGGAGTGGGTTCCACTTACCTTCCCTACCGGTTCACATCGCGACGGAAGTGCGCGTTTTGTCACGTTGCGCAAAAGACCCAGAAATGACCCTCTGTGCATGCGCAGAAGCCTTTGCGCATGCACAGAGGGGGTTTTTTGCAAGCTGCGGCGACTGGAGAACCGGTTGGGGAGCATGGACCGCCGGTCATCGCTGCCGGTTCTGCGAGTGGTGGTAAATTTCCGATACCGGTTCTAATGAACCGGTCCGAACCGGCAGCAACCCACCACTGGTGTGATAACTCCGCAGTTAAAGATGCTGAGCTTGTCAGCTGTAAAGCTGAGAGCCGGGGTTTGAGATCCAAGTGCCATGCGAAGGGGTGAGCTCCTGTTCCTTGCCCCAGCTCCTGCCCACCTAGCAGTTCACAAACGTGCAAATGCAAATAGATAAATAGGTACCACTTCGGTGGGAAGATAATGGTATTCTGTACGTCTTTGGCATATATTATGCTGGCCATATGACCACAGAAAATGTCTTCAGATAATGCTGGCTCCCTTGGCCAAGAAACAGAGATGAGCACGACTGGATGTAGAGCGTATCAAATTTTTCAACTTTCAATTTCCAAACATTAGGATTGCTCAAAAGTTGTGATGTGCCTTGGGGATTGCACAGATATTTTGGTTACTTTAATATAATATAGATGTGCTTGTTAAGTAACTACATAAATATAACTCTTCAACATTTTGTTTGTTTCATAGGGACACCTTTACCTTTTATATAAACCTAGCCCTCAAGGTAATAAATAGCCTTGTATACAGGCTATCCAGACCAGACCTATCCATCTTACGAAGAATCCGCTCCCGTGAACTCCGCCAAGATCTAAAAAGACAACAAGATAATGGTGAAACTGACTTGACTACCGAGCAGGCTGCATCAAAACCAAATCTCATAACCTACATCCCACAACAAGATAATGGTGAAACTGACTTGACTACCGAGCAGGCTGCATCAAAACCAAATCTCATAACCTACATCCCAACATCCAACCTCCCACCATACAAAACTAGGCACGCACGCCCCTAACTACCTCTCTTCCTGCAACTTCTACAACCACTAATGACCTTATCTACCTCGCTACTACCACTGACCTAACTTCCTCACTACATACCACTACTAATAACTCTACTATTGACCTTAATTACCTTAACCTTAACTACCTTAACCTCAACTACCTCACTTCTACTACTGACTTAATTACCCCACTACCTACCTCTCCTTCTACCACTCCAACTAATAAAGACCTTAAATGCAAGCTACTTAATGCAAGAAGTCTTGTAAATAAAATACATGAATTCCTCCTCCTATTAAATACGACCAATTTCGACATTATATTTGTCTGCGAAACGTGGCTAAACTCATCCCTCCCTGGCTCCATTATCGTAGAAAGAAACTATCATGTTTACCGGTCTGATCATGAACTCCGTAGAGGAGGCGGTGTTGTTATCTTTTACAAAAAGTCCTTAAATCTCAAAAGCATCCAAGTAACACACAAACTTGCTCTTCCTGAGACCATCATCTGTGAATTATCATTAAACACCACATTACGATTTCTGCTATGTTACAGAGCCCCAGACTACGACATTGAACATGCGAATAAGTTAACTTCACTTCTAACGTTAGCAGCCTCCGGCCCATACCCACTCATCTTTCTTGGTGACCTAAATCTACCTCTTATTAAATGGTCCCTTAACGAATGTACCAGGGGTGGGTTCCACTTACCTTCCCCACCGGTTCGCATCGCGACATTCCCTCGCACAATTTTGCTTCCGCACATGCTCAATAGCTGCAATCAGCCCAAAACACAGCTGAGGAGCTGATCAGCTGTGCTTTGGGCAAAGGAATAAATGTCAGTATAAACCCACGGGTGGACGGGAGGGCCCTTTTTCAAGCAGCAGAACAGGAAAAACCTTCCAAACAGTAAAAAAATCAAAAAAAACTCCCCAAAAAAGATGGCAG
>QLTV01002567.1:2593179-2606059 GCA_003457575.1 Thermophis baileyi
TAAAAGCCAAAATTAGATCATCCAAGCAACCACAATACACGAGCACACAATCGATACAAACCTAATGTAAACCGCTCCAAACTCGACTGCAGAAAAGACGCCTTCAGCAACAGAGTGATCAATTCCTGGAATACATTACCTGACTCTGTAGTTTCTTCCCCAAACCCCCATAACTTTAAGCTTAGACTGTCTACCGTTGACCTCACCCCATTCCTAAGAGGTCTGTAAGGGGCGTGCATAAGCGCACAATCGTGCCTACCATCCCTGTCCTAATGTACCCATATATTCATACTTCTTGTACTCATAATCATGCTTGTACTATTATATATATATACAATCATGTTTATACTGTGTCTATACTTTGCTTATAATCATATATGCTTGACAAATAAATAAATTAAATTAAATTAAATTAAATTAAATACAGGTAGTCCTCAATTTACAACCATTCATTTAGTGACTGTTTGAAATTACAACCGCACTGAAAAAAGTGACTTGCGACTAGTGTTTCAACAAATGCTTCTTTCACACTGTCCAGTTGAAGGTCCAAAGTTGGCTCGGAGAAAATCCCAGGACCCAAACTGGAGGCTTTCTGCATGCAAAGAAGTCCAATATCATATACCTATAGGTACTCCTCAGCTTATGACTGTTTGTTTAATGGTGGTTCAGCGTTAGGAAAACTGACTTGCAACTGGTCCTCGCGCTTACAACCGTCACAGCATCCCTACGGTTACATTTTGGGCACTTGGCAACAGCATGTATTTATGTTGGTTGCCATGTTCCAGAGTTAGGTGATAACCATTTGTGACCTTTCCAGCTGGTTTCTGACAAGCAAAGTCAATGGGGGAAAGTTGGGTTTATTTAACAACCATGCTATTAACATATGCAATGATTCATGTAACAACTGTGGCCAAAGCATGGTTGTAAAATTGGGTGCAACTCTCTTAAGAACTGCCTTGCTTAACAATCAAAATGTTGCTCCCACTTACAGTCATAGGTCAAGCACTACCTGTGGTCTATAGCCCAAATATAGTCAACTACTGAAAACTCCCTCACCTGCCAGCTTTTCTTTGGGGTATTTGCAACATCAGCTGAGGGTCAGGCACCTGGAAGGTAGTGCCCTCTATACAACTCTGGATTGTCCGTTTTCAGAAAGATATTGACAGGTGAGGGAAGGAAAGTTCAGAGGTCAACAGCTGAGATGAGGCAGGGATGTGAGAACATGCCCTACAAAGATAAGTTGAAGAAATGAGATGTTCAGAGTGGGTGAAGAAGACTAAGGGGGGAGCAGTGGTGGGTTTCAAAAAATTTTACTACCAGTTCTGTGGGCGTGGCTTGGTGGGCATGGCAGGGGAAGGATACTGCAAAATCTCCATTTCCTCCCAATCAGCTGGGACTCGGGAGGCAGAGAATAGATGGGGGCAGGGCCAGTCAGAGGTGGTATTTACCAGTTCTCTGTACTACTCAAAATTTCCGCTACCGGTTCTCCAGAACTGGTCAGAACCTGCTGAAACCCACCTCTGGGGGGGGGAGGCAAGATAACTGTGTTCAACAACACAAAGGGAAAGGACAAGGCAGGGACAAAGGTCAAGAAGTCTTTTGAGTGGCTGCAGAAACCAGAAATCAGGACTAGAAATTGCAGCTTCCTAGATCTCATTTCAATATAAACAAAAAATTTCCTAGGAGCAAGATCTATACAACAGTGGCAGAATCTATCTACTACGAATTTTAAGAAAAAGCTGGGCAGCCACCTCTCATGGCTGGTTTTCCTGCAGACTGCTGAATGTTGAACTAGATGTTTCTTGTGGTCCCTTCCAACCCTATAAAGTTCGATAAATTTGTAAATCGACAAGTTGCAGCCCTCTGAGTATTGCTTCTTATAAGGCCACTCTTCACTTGTTGGCTGTGTTTTCTGAGACAGCCAGTCACAGAGAAAAGGGAGTCAATCTTTTCCTGCAACTAGACACAAGAACAGTTTTTCCCCGAATGCCATCACTCTGCTAAACAAATATTTCCCTCAACACTGTCAAACTATTCACTAAGGCTGCATTACTATTACTATTAGTCTTCTCATCGTTCCTATCCCCCATCTCCTCCCACTTATAACTGCATGACTGTAACTTTGTTGTTTGTATCCTCACGATTTATATTGATATTGTTTCCTAGTATGATTTGATTGCTTATTTGTACCCTATGACTATCATTAGGTGTTGTACCTCATGATTCTTGACAAATGTATCTTGTCTTTTGATGTACACTGAGAGCAGATGCACCAAAGACAAATTGCTTGTGTGTCCAATCACACTTGGCCAATAAAGAATTCTATTATATTATATTATATTCTACCATTATTGATATTAAAGAAATATTGGGGTAACATTGGAGAAGAGGGATACTTGCTTAGTTTTTTAAGTTGAGAGTTGAAGAGAGAAAAAAGTGNNNAAATAAAGAATTCTATTCTATTCTATTCTATTCTATTCTATTCTATTCTATTCTATTCTATTCTATTCTATTCTATTCTATTCTATTCTATTCTATTCTATTCTATTCTATTCTATTCTATAAAAGCATCTGAGGGCAGGACAAGAAGTAACAGATGGAAATTTATTAAGGAGAGATCCAATCTAAAACTAAGAAGAAATTAGAGAGAACAGTTAATCAGAGGAACAGCTTGCTTCCGGAGGTTGTGGGTACTCCATCACTGAAGGTCTTTAAAAAGAGATTGGGCAGCTGCTTATCTTGGAATGATATAGGATCTCCTGCCTGAGCAGAGGGTTGGACTAGACCTCCAAGCTCCCTTCCAACTCTATTATTCTGTATTCTGGTACGGGGTCACCAACCTTTAGGACCTCAGGGACCACTAAATTCATAATTTTAAATCCCACGGACCACTAATATGATCTGCCTAATGACCAGCTGGGTGAGTGTGGCTAGGTGGTCATGTGACTGGGTGGGCATGGCCAACTCGATGTCACTCACGTCGAGGGGCACCTCGCCGGCCTCAACTTGCCCCTCCCCTCCCAGCCACTCTTCGCCTGCCCGCCCAGGCTCCTTAGGGCCCCAACAGGAAGCAGTTGTTGGAGCTAAGCAGCCACCATGAGAAAGAGTTGGCAAAACAGCTGGCTCAGTTCAAATTGAATCTGACCGAGAAGCAGGACCCCTGATTTAGTGCACTATTAAAAATGCAAATAATTTTTCTGCGGACCACCAAAATTTTCTCGAGGACCACCAGTGGTCCACGGACCACCAGTTGGTGACCGCTGATATAAACCATGGCTTACTTAAACCTGATGATTTGGGGGGGGGAGGGGAATCTTTAAACAACATTCATCGCCCCCTCCGACCTGCACAAAAAGACCCTGAAGGGGGGAAGACTCTCTGCAGCAACACAAGCGTTCATTGCACGTATCCGGCCCAGGGGCCGTAGTTTGAGGACCCCTGATTTAGTGCAATATAAAAAATGCAAATAATTTTTCTGCGGACCACCAAAATTTTCTCGTGGACCACCAGTGGTCCATGGACCACCAGTTGGTGACCGCTGTTCTAGTACATGGGTTTTCCAGCTACACAACCCTGCAGAGACCTTAGTGGAAAAGCTTGGTCCCTGTTTATTTTCACAGGAAGCTTACATTGAAGGGGTTAATTTCGAGAGCTTCTGCGCAGGGACGTTCTCCAGAGGATGCTTTATCCACACCTTCCTCAGAGGAAACATTCCAGTCTGGAACAGGTCAGCCTCGTTGCAGCCCATGCATTTTTCAAGGCCACAAATTAAATTTTCATTCTCATTTATGTAGCTCTGATAACCGAAAGCTTGAGCTGGAAAAGTGAAGGTTGATTGAGTTAGCGTCTTGCATCTCTCTGGTGGCTGGTCTCCCTCTTAGTAACAACCGGCTCCTCCATAGTTACAGGAGCTGGTGAATTTCAGCAGACGAAGAAGAAGTTCTAAAAGGATGGAGGATGGAGTATCAGAAAGAGAAAGGGCTTGTAAGCAAGGGGAGGGAGAGATCATTTGCAATCTTGCGATTCCCCCCTGGCCATTTTAGGGCAGGAAACTCACCCAAAACAGTGCAGTCGTTTTAAACTCTGCATTAAGTTCAAGGAAGATTTCATAAAAAGGCAAGCATTCCAGAGATTCTTTCTCTCCCCTCCCCCCTCCAAAAATATGTATTGCAACACCCTGCCCAACTTTCATCATAACTGATCCTTGTGCTTCTCTACGGTTTGGCTGATGGCCACAAAAATAGTACATAAATACACCAATGGAGGCAATCCACTTTGGACATGGTTGGAAGCAAAGCGGTCTAACTCTGACACCAAAGTCCACTTGGCTCAGGCTGCTTGTTCTGTCAGGACAGGTAGTCCTTGATATAGGATCACGACTGGGGTCAGAATTCCCATTGCTAAGCAAGGAGGTTGTTAAGTGAGTTGCACCCAATTTTAGGGGTGCAACTCACTTTTTAAAGTGAATTGCTGCAGTTGTTAAGAGAATCAAGATTTCTATGGAGATTCACAGTCATCCAGGTCATGGTTGTCCCAAAGGTGCTTTTTCAAGAGGCAACTGGACTTTCTGGTTTTTCTTTGAAGATGTTTTGCTTCTCATCCAAGAAGCTTCTTCAGCTCTGACTGGCTGGTGGGGAATGGAAGGGTTTATACTTCTTGCAGACAGCTAGTCATTTGCATTCTTTTAGAGAGTAGTTGAGAGTAGTTGAGAGTAGTTATTCGGGGTCACCTGAATAGTGCAAATGGGTGTGGAGCCTTTGGAACTGTTGAAGGGCCTTAGATGAGAAGCAAAAGGTCTTCAAAGGAAAACCAGAAAGTCCAAATGACCAGCTGTCTGCAAGGAGTATACTGTAAATCCTTCCATTCCCCACCATCCAACTAGAGCTGAAGAAACTTCTTAGATGAGAAGCGAAACGTCTTCCAAGAAAAACCAGAAAGTCCAGTTGCCTCTTGAAAAAGCACCTTTGGAAGAATCGTGATCATTGAGCAAATCTGGCTTTCCTATTGACTTTGTTTGACGGAAGCCAGCTGCGAAGGATGCAAATGGAGATAACATGACCCTGGGATGCTGCCACCATCATAAATACACACACCTGAATTTGATCACATGGCTTTGGGGATGCAGTGACAGTCATAAGTGTGAAGGTCCATTGTAAGTCCATTTTTTCATTGCCGTTGTAACTTTGAGTGGTCACTAAATGAATGGTTGTAAATTGAGGACAACCTGTAATAAGCCACCAACAGCCTCTGGAGATTCAAGAAGTAACCATGCAGTTGTCCAACTGCCTGGACATTCATCAACACAGCAGGAGCACCTCTAGCTGGCTGGGGAATTCTGGGAGTTGAAGTCCACCCATCTTAAAGTTGGCAAGTTTGAAAAACACTGCTGTAGAAGGTGATAAATTGAGGAAGGTGGCATTGCATTTTGCATCTCTTATGTTCGATTCCCATGTTACCCCTTAAAGGAACCCTTTCCCCACCTAATTTGGGGGTCAGCCCAGCCACGAAAAAGACAAAGGATTTCCAGGCTAAACTCTGCAAAGCATAACTACTACTACTACTCCACCCATCCAGCCAACCATCCAAGAATGTGCCCTTAAATGCTCTCCAAAAAGAAAGACTACAGGGAGACTTTTTCTGCCCATGCAGTTCATGCTGACCAGATGCTATGCAGTTTCGCTCTTCCTTCCCCCCCCCCCTCCCACCTCCCTGGGCTTAACCCGGCAATCTTCTTCATCACTTTTTAATGCGGAAACCTTGTACCTCTCTTAATAATCTCACAAACAGGGAAAGGGAAAACGTTGTTTCTGCCTTTGAGATTTCTTTTTATTGCTAATGGTAATATCGAGTAATATCTTACTTTGCCTCACTTGTCAGCAGAAAGGAGTGGGAAGGTATGCTGGCTTGGAAACATCTCCCTTTCCCAGCATATAAACTGAATAGCATGTGTGGGGGCCAGCATGAAGACAGATTTCTCCTGCTGAGACATTCAAGGGCCCCTGAAAATGCTATAATGGTTTGTCCCACAGTCAGCCAGATGTGTAGACTGGATTTGGCATTTTTATCTACCTATTGAATCCTTCCCAAGGATCTGGCATAGACAGATGTTCTTGTTTGATGGTGATAAAGGTACTGTGAGAAGAGGAAAACTGGGGTTTGATTATATAGGTCTCAGAAGGATAGTAGGCCCTAAAAGTTACATGAACCAAAGTTTTAGATAGAAAGATTGCAAAGTGTATCAGAACTATTTGTAATCTTGCTGAGCTGTTGCTGTGAAATGTGATTTTGCAAAGTATGTAGTTTTGAGATATATTTGGAATTAGAACATTGAAACTGTGAGAAATAGGGAACTGAAAGTAGCCGATGGATAGAGGTTTGAGATGTACACGGGTATACGTGGAGACTGTCTGTCACTAAGACAGAACAAGGAAGTAAGTTGTGAAATGCGTGCAGAAAAGTATAAAAAGAATGTCTTGGGAAGAGTGCAGTGCCTCTGGCCGTAGCTAATCCTTGCTGGATTCAGCTATGTCAGTGGACCTCATTGCAATGGGTTATTGATGTACGTAATGTTAAGATGGCTGTTCATGTTCCAAATTGCTCATGAAATAAACCTCTGAATCTCAAAGTAAGATTTATTGCTTGTGTTGCTGTTTCCTGTTTCTTTATCGGGATATTTTTATAACAGTACCCTCACAGCATGTATGCTGTTCCAAGTAGCTGCCTTTTGCAATTGACTGATGGTGACTTTGTCAATGCTGATGGTGTTCAAGTGATGCTCTGGATGATTTGAGATTGTACCCAAGGCACCTGTTATACTATGGTTCATTGCATAGTCAGCCAGATGTGTTAAGTGCGGGCTTACAATGAAGAGGCAGGATGCCGCGTGAAGTTTCAGCACTTTATTTAAGTTGGAATCTCAGGGAACAGCATGCCGGCTGGCAGACAGCGCCCTCTTTTAAAGGCTGGTCCATCAGACCAGCCACTGACAGCGCTGTATTCTCCCGCTGCTCAAACGGACCAGTGAACGGCGGGTATGCTAAATCGGCTCCTCCCTTTACATATCTAACAAGATGTTTAGCTGAATTGGGCATTTTTATCCACCTACCGAAGCCTTCCCAACGACCTAGGTTAGGCAGATGTTGTTTAATGTTATCATTGCAAGATGTCAGTTGTTCTAAATAAAGCTGCCTTTTGCAATTGACTAATGGTGATTTTGCCATTGCTGATGGCATTCATGTGGTGCTCCAGATGTTATGGGATTACACTTAAGACACCTATCTTAGCAATAACAATAGCACTTAGACTTATATACTTTCCCATAGTGTTTACAGCACTCTCTGGGTGGTTTACAATGTCAACATGGTGCCCCCAACAATCTAGGTCCTCATTTTACCGACTTCGGAAAGATGGAAGGCTGAGTCAACCTTCAGCCAGTCAGGATCGAACTCCAGGCTGTGGGCAGAGTTTGCCTGCAATACTGCATTCTAACCACTGTGCCACCAGGGCTCTTTGGCTTTCTTTTGCCACAGTTATTCTACTCCTATTTGCAAGTCTTCAAATTTGTGATTTTCTCCAGTTCTTTCTTTTCTATTCTGTTGTCTCCAGGTACTGCCACATCCATTATCCAGGCTTTATTGTCTTTCTTGTGAACAATTGTTATGTCTGAGGTGTTATGTGGCAGGTGCTTGTCTGTTTGGATTCTAAAGTCCCAGTGCACTTTATTTTCTAATTTGTTGTCTATTTTGTGGTCCTAAAGCTTTTTTGTCTATTTTGTGGTGACAAAGCTGATTCAAAACCAACCTTCTGACTATTTTTTGAACCCCACACCTTAACTTTTCTTTCAGATAAGGAGACATGCAGGGTGTTCAAAGATGAAATTGGAACTGCGCTTGGAAAACAATTTGCACAACAAAAGAGGATATTTGAAGTTCCAGGTTAAACTGTGGAGTCCTTGATGCTCTCTGAGCTTGGTGGTTTTCTTGCAGACATTTCATTACCAAACTAGGTAACATCATCAATGCTAGTAGGGTTTGCTCTCATGTTATGCTCTCAGTTTTGCACAATTGAAGATGTGAGTTTCACAGGCTGGTGGACATCTGAGCAGCCCAATAGTTGAACGCTAAACTCTGTGGTTTCTACCACAAAGAAGGAAGGGTCTCCTTTACTTTCTCAGGGACCATCACCAGGAAAAAAAGGAACCGTTGCTTTGAACTCACACAAACTCCTCTTGAAATATGAGGACCATTTTCTCATCTAACACCAGTCTTTTTCCTTCTCCCCTCCCAAAGCTAATCCTCTGTCACTTGTCCCTTTCCCACCTCCCACCAGTTCAGGGCAGGCCGCAACAGCTATGAATATTCAGTAACACTGATGGAATTTCTCCATGAAATATGTATCAGCTTCTTAAATACCTTGCTTGGGACGAAGCAGCCATTTCACAGAGCTCACATTTTGCTTGCACTTATATAACATTATAATTGCATGCAGCAACTATGTATAGTATTTCTGGATTTTAGGGAAAAAAATGCCTTCCATACCTGTGACTTTAAGTGTTCCTATGAAAAGGGAGAGGAATCCAGGGACATCTGCAATGAGAGGTAAAAAAATTGTTAAAGTAAAATTGTACTATTTTAGCTTCTTCCCTTTTTAGCATTGTCCATAAAAAAGAGGTGGGGCGTGATTCACGTGGTTGGTCAGCTACCATTTTTTTTTATGCCTTCCACTCCATGGATATTCCTGCAGGAATCTATTGGAAACCAGTCAGAGGTGGGATTCAGCAGGTCCTGACCAGTTCTGGAGAACCGGTAGCGGAAATTTTGAGTAGTTTGGAGAACCGGTAAATACCACCTCTGACTGGCCCCGCCCCCATCTATTCTCTGCCTCCCGAGTCCCAGCTGATTGGGAGGAAATGGGGATTTCACAGTAACCTTCCCCTGGAGTGGGGAGGGAATGGAGATTTTGCAGTAACCTTCCACTGGAGTGGGGAGGGAATGGAGATTTTGCAGTAACCTTCCACTGGAGGGGGGTGGGAACGGAGATTTTACAGTATCCTTCCCCTGCCACGCCCACCAAGCCACGCCCACAGAACCGGTAGTAAAAATAAATTGAATCCCACCACTGAAACCAGTTCAAGAACAATCCTTGTGCCATATATATATGTATTATTCTCTGGTTTACAGGATTCAGAATACTGAAAATCCTTCCCCTGTTATAATCCAGGATGCTCAACTGCCTTCTCCTATTTGGACTTAATGTGTACTATGCAGTTATTCACATTTTTGAATGTGTGGCGTCACACTGGGCAGAGCAAATGTTCATTCTTTTTGTTTTTGTTTTAATGAAGAAAGCTTCTTTCATGTCGAAGGGACTATGATTCATTTCTTCTTATTAATGGTGTGTATTTCAGCTGAGAATCTTGCAGTGTCCTTTGCTTCAAAGCTTCAGAGGATTTTAAAACACTGAGGTGCCCCCTGGGTGCATAACAAAATCTGCCTTTGGATAATCTAATGTTAAATGACTGGTTGTCTTTTGAGAAGTCTAATGTTTAATTTCACAGG
Organism: Thermophis baileyi; assembly: GCA_003457575.1. Taxonomy (NCBI): domain Eukaryota; kingdom Metazoa; phylum Chordata; class Lepidosauria; order Squamata; family Dipsadidae; genus Thermophis; species Thermophis baileyi. The sequence goes on from QLTV01002567.1 coordinate 2,602,737, forward strand.
GCAAAAAAGAATTAGCATTAAATCTGCCTGCAATTGCTAATGAAAGAGAGCTGCTGTTGCTTTAGATGACCAATACGGCAGGAGAATCAGCAGAGAATCTTCTGTGATCGAGTTCATGCAACGAATTTCACCAATCCCAGCAGCTGTTTTTACTCAGCATCCTAAACTTGGTTAGCATCTATCTAGGTTGGTTGTTGTTTTTGTAGTTATTGTGGAACCCACTTCTTTATGTTTGTGCTTCAAAGGATCAGGCAGTCCCAGCAAAGGGGTTAATTCAATAACCAACTTAAAGGAAATTTTTAAACAGAGAGTCCTAGATTATCAGTGCTCAAAGTAACATGGATTTACTTGCAACAAATAGATTCTTAAGTTGATTGGCTAAGAACCAAACTGTTTTTCAACTTGAAAAGTACTTGTCAATGACTTTGACACAATTCTCAAGAAGGGCCTATTGTAGAGCAATACCTATAAAGGAGAATCTTTGTAGCTCAGGGTTGAAATGAAGGTTCCTTAGTGCTCTCTGAGCTTGGCTGTTTTCTTGCAGATGTTTCATTACCTAAACTGCTGAGCACTGATGATGTTGCCTAAGGATGTGTATCAGGGGTGGGTTCCGGATTTTCTTACTGCCGGTTCACTCAGGGACGCGATGCGTGGGCGGGTCACGGGTGCGCGTGCATGCGCAGTACAAAAGAAAAAGATGTGCATGCGCAGAAGCAAAAAACAAAATGGCGGTGCCTATGGCGCCACTGAAAGAACCGGCTCAGGGGCATGGCAGGCGTGGGTCGCTACCAGTTCCAGCGACCCACGCCGCCACGTTACTAACGGTTCTATAGAACCAGTCCGAACTGGTAGGAACCCACCTCTGATGTGTATCTGTGGTGCACCAACTATTGAACACATTGCTCATGTTTTCTTTGATTATCAAGTATGTGCTTCTCTTACACTTAGAGCCATGATGGTTCAGTGGTTAGAATGCAGTATTGCAGGCTAATTCTTCTAACTGCCAGCAGTTCGATCCTGACCGGCTCAAGATTGACTCAGCCTTCCATCCTTCCAAGGTTAGTAAAATTACTTCATGACTATTTAACAAACAGTCATTATGAGCCTTGGTGACGCAGTGGTTAGAATGCAGTATTGCAGGCTGACTCTGCCCACTGCTAGGAGTTCGACTCTCACTGGCTCAAGGTTGACTCAGCCTTCCATCCTTTCGAGGTTGGGAAAATGAGGACCCAGATTGTTGGGGGCAATATGCTGACTCTGTAAATTGCTTAGAGAGGACTGTAAAGCACTGTGAAGCGGTATATAAGGCTAAGTGCTATTGCTACCTAACATCCCTATTTGAAAGAACAGCACACCAGGATCTGTATCTCAGATTGTCCTACTTCCTCCTGGGCTCTAATCTGTACATCGTGAGCAGAACTGCTAAGTTTATAATTAAAGTATAATTAAGGCGGTTGAGCTAAGAACCCGTTACATCAAACAGATTGGGATATCTTGTAAAGGTGATGTATTTCCCTAAATGTTGATTCATTTTTGTTTTATATTTTTGATAAGGTCATAAGACTAATCAATCAATAAACTCTCTTCCATAACTAAATTGTGCTATTTCAACTGAAGCTGCTATGCAATCGGGTCAGCTCCGTTCCTTAGAGATGCTTGCCACACTTCTGAACAAGGGGATCAGGCTTTCTCACCACCGACATTGAAATAGGATACAGCTGTCATTTCAATTGCCTGCTGTTGGTTGAGAGCAAGAGAGACCATCTCTTTTGCCCCAAGCCACAGGATGTCCCAGGCTGACTTTATTCAAATCAAGATTCCAGAAGAGTGTTGAAGATCAGTGTGACGTGCTTAGATGCAGAGGTAGCAGTATTAGTTCTTGCACAGATCTATACTGTGACATCTGGCTGGAGAAGCTGGGCAGAGATAAAATAGCTAAGAAGCGAGTCACGGAGAGTCTCAACTCCCACAAGTGTTATTTTTGTTTGTCTACAAGCTGGGTTATCCGTGATGCACATAAAAGAGCTTCAATCACATTTTCATGGCCCTCACCTCGGCTCTTTCTCCATATATATTTTCATTTATATCCTGCCTCCTTCCCCCATGAATATTCTTGAGTTAAGAATGAGAAATGAAAGGAACAAGTAGAGCTGGCTTGGATAGATACAAGAATATCTATGCAAAAATGACTTCAGAGAAAGGCAGAAATAATCAGGGGACTTGAAATGGCACCCTGTAAGAAGAGACTGATAGGTTTAGTGTTGAGAAGACCAAGAAATGGATATGACAAAACCCTACAAATAACTGCCGTGACCTCACACCAAGTGTAAGATGCCATTCTATGTCCAACCTAGCTGTTCTCAAGCAACTAGAAAGCAGATTCCAATCAATTGTTTGGAAATGCTTCCTTGTGATCAATTCAAGTGTGAGATTTAAATGCCAAGCAAACTGCTGGGCTCCTTGTTAGATGTAGCCAAGACTGGCAATCATATGTTGTAAGGATCACATCTTCCTCTAGTCAAGTTCAACTCTTGTAAATACATGGACATGGACATGCAGTTTCCTTAGCAATAGTAGGATTTACCATTGCCTTTTTCCAGGAAGATTTTTCAATTCCCTGGGCTTTCTTGTCCAATATTTGAGGGGCTGCCACAGAGAGGAGGGGGTCAAGCTATTTTCCAAAGCACCTGAAGGCCAGACAAGGAATAATGGATGGAAACTGATCAAGGAGAGATTCAACCTAGAAATAAGGAGAAATTTTCTGACAGTGAGAATAATCAACCAATGGAACAGAAGTTGCTTTCAGAAGTTATGGGAGCTTCATCACTGGAGGCTTTCAAGAAGAGATTGGACTGCCATTTGTCAGAAATGGTGTAAGGTCTCCTGCTTGACTTGATGACCTACAAGGTCCCTTTCAACTATTCTATTCTATTCTATTCTATTTTTATTTATTTATTTTATTTGTCAAACATGTACAAGATAGCAGGTATAGGTATAAACATAAACATAATCAAAGTGAATACAGATAGATGAGGACAATAGGACAGTAGGACAGGGACGGTAGGCACGCTGGTGTGCTTATGCACGCCCCTTACAGACCTCTTAGGAATGGGGTGAGGTTGACAGTAGACAGTCTAAGGTTAAAGTTTTTTGGGTTTGGGGAAGAAACCACAGAGTCAGGTAGTGAATTCCAGGCATTGATCACTCTGTTGCTGAAGTCGTATTTTCTGCAGTCGAGTTTGGAGCGGTTTACATTAAGTTTGTATCTATTGTGTGCTCGTGTATTGTGGTGGGTGAAGCTGAAGTAGTAATTGAAAGGTAGG
>QLTV01002567.1:2606555-2619685 GCA_003457575.1 Thermophis baileyi
CCACTCCATTCCATTCCATTTGATTCTTGATGGACTCTCATCTAACTCACCAGGTCCAACTCTTTGTCTCTTTTCTGGACATCAGCCTAGGACACCTAGAAGCTGCACCTGCTGATTAGCTGGCTAGTCCTCTATGGAAGATGCTTTAATTTAGTTTTCACAATTCTACATTACTAGGATGCTGTGAATTCTCACCAAGCCTACACAAGTTCCATTTTTTTTATTCTCATTTTGCTTTTTTGGCATAGGGTCTAAACCAATGGCCCCCAACCTTTTGGGCACCAGGGACCGGTTCTGGAGAGAGGTTTTTTGGCGGACCAGAGGGGGAGGGGTTTCGCATGCTGCCTGCTTGCGTGGGCTTTGCTTGTTTGCGCGGCCCTGTTTCTGGCATGCTGTGGCCCAGTACCGGTGCAAGGACTGGGGGTTGGGGACCCCTGGTCTAGACTACCTGAGGATCCATCTCAACCCAATGAGATTGGCCCAACCCACTCTTGCCAGTAGAATGAGTACAGGTGGTCTCTGACTTACAACAGTTCATTTAATCACCGTTGAAACTTACAACAGCACTGAAAAAAAGTGACATGACCATTTTTTCACACTTACGACCATTGCAGCATCCCATGGTCACACAATTAAAATTCAGACATTTGGCCATTGACTCATATTTATGATGGCAACAGTGTGCCGGGATCATGTGATCCCCTTTTGTGACCTTCTGAACGAGCAAAGTCCATGGGGAAGCCAGATTCACTTAACAACCAGGTTACTAATTGAAGAACTGCAGTGATTCACTTAATGACTGTGGCAAGGAAGGTGGTAAAATGGGGTAAAACTCAATTAACAAGTGTCTCACTTAGCAACAAATTTAGGGCTCAACTCATAAGTTGAGGACTACTTGTATGCTCTGGACCAGCAGTCACCAACTGGTAGTCCGTGGACCACTGGTGGTCCGTGAGAAAATTTTGGTGGTCCGCAGAAAAATTATTTGCATTTTTGATATTGCACTAAATCAGGGGTCCTCAAACTACGGCCCCTGGGACGGATACGTGCAATGAACGCTTGTGTTGCTGCAGAGAGTCTCCCCCTTCGGGGTCTTTTTGTGTGGGTTGGAGGGGGACAGAAATTCTGACTTGGGGTCTGCTTCAGCCTCCTGGTGAGGGGCTTTGGGCGAAGGCTGGAGGGAAGCGCTGCTTGTGGCGAAGAGCCGGAGTGCCTCGTTCCAGTGGGACTGCATCATGGCCTGGAACTGGCTGACCGTCTCAGCCTGCTGAGCCTCCAGACACCGGTACCTGGCCTTGCACTCCCACAGGTCTTCCCTCTGCTTGGAAAGCCTATGCTCGTAGTCCTCAGTGAGGTGCTTCTACTGAGCCTCCTTCTCGGTCAGATCCAATTTGAACTGAGCTGTTTTGCCAACTCTTTCTCGTGGTGGCTGCTTAGCTGCAACAACTGCTTCCTGTTGGGGCCCTAAGGAGCCCGGGTGGGGAGGCAAAGAGTGGCTGGGAGGGTAGGGGTGAGTAGAAGCTGGCGAGGCGCCCCTCGATGTGAGTGACATTGAGTTGGCCATGCCCACTCAGTCACATGACCACCTAGCCATGCCCACCCAGCCGGTCATTAGGCAGATCATATTAGTGGTCCGCGGGATTTAAAATTATGAATTTAGTGGTCCCTGAGGTCCGAAAGGTTGGTGACCCCTGAGATAGAAAATCCCACCTCTACTCTATTGGATATACCACCACACACATTGTTTTAGCTATTTCTTTATTATTTTAAATGTATTTATTGTTCTTGCCATTTTAATTTTTTATAATATTGTTTTAGCAGATTGTAAGAGTCAGGTGACAGTGAGAAGGAGGGTGGTGAATAAATTGAATCAATAAATTAGCCGGATCAATTTGGGGCCTTCCATCTATCGTGTTGAGTTGACATCAAGGAGAATTCTGCTCCCGGCTACTAACATCTCTGGATGGGCTGGTCTGAAGAACAATTTGCTCAGTATTTTGCTCTTCTCCCTGCCTTTCTTTAGTGCACAGTTGGGGCTTAAGGAGCTGATTACCTCATTGCTCTTTAAGCCGGCGATCACCGTAATTATTATTATTAGCAAATTGGGTGCATATTGAGAGGGGAGGCAGGCGTTGCTGAAGGAATGAAAGAATAATTGAACGCCAGTTTGGCGTATGCTCAACACAGGGGTTTTCTTGTGAGTTCTAAGTGTGATGGCTAAAGGTGTAGCAACGTGATATTCTTTTGCTCTGCTCTTAAACTAATGGGGAAATATTTCTCTCTGGCTCGTATGCACACATTCATGCCTGGAGGTAGAACATGCTTTCAGGGCAGCCAATTGTATTGCTGGCATTCCCCTTTTTTAAAGAAAAATCCAAGAATGGCGAATAGTAAGGATCCAGACTTGCAAATCTCTTGCCCTTCTAATTAAACTAGAGAGGTTAAGAATACAGCATCCAATTTTGGTCACCACATTACAAAAAAAGATGTTGAGACTTTGGGAAAAAGTGCAGAGAAGAGCAACTAAAATGATTAAGGGCTTGGAGACTAAAACATATGAAGAATGTTTGCAGGAATTGGGTATGGCTAGTCTAGAGGAAAAAAAGGACTGGGGGTGACATGATAGCAGTATTCCAATATTTGAGGGACTGCCACAAAGAAGGGGGGGGTGTCAACTTATTTTCCAAAGCACCAGAGCAGAACAAGAAACTAATCAAGGTGAGAAGCAACCTGGAATTTAGGAGAAACTTCCTAACAGTGAGAACAATGGAACAGTGGAACAGCTTGTCTTCAGGAGTTGTAGGTGCTTCGTCACTAGAGGTTTAAGAAGAGTCTGGACGGCCATTTGACAGGGATGTGTAGGGCCTCCTGCTTGAGCAGGGGGTTGGACTAGAAGACCTCTAAGGTCCCTTCCAAAGCCTGTTGGAGAAACAATCAGAATCAGAATCAGAATAGAGCTGGAAGGGACCTTGGAGGTCTTCTAGTCCAGCCCCCTGCTCAAGAAGGAGACCCTATACCAGAGACTGGTGTTCCAGAGACTTTGCTGTTTTTATCAAAATAATCAATGCTGGGTTTCATCGCAAGCTCTATTCCTTGTGTACCAGAGGTGGGTTCCTGCCAGTTCGGACCGGCTCTATAGAACCAGTATCGGGAATTTTCCCCCGCTCGCCAAACCGGCAGCGATGGCCGGCTGGACATGCCCCCGAACCGGCTCTCTCGATGGCGTCATAGGCACCGCCATCTTGTTTTTTGCTTCTGTGCATGCGCAGAAGCTAGGTTTTTAGCACTGCGCATGTGCATGCACGCGCATGCCCGTGCGGTGCGCCCACGCAGTGAGCAAGGCACACGTGCCCGCATGGCACATGAGGAAGCGAACCGGCAGCGAGGTAAGCCAGAACCCACCCCTGTTGTGTACATACTGTATATGCAACCTCATGGAAAACCACATGTGACGGGGTGGGGATACAAGATAATAGGGTAGAGCTACTATATATGGTCTGCAAAAATCCAGGTGGCCACAAGATAACCATACAGGTAGTCCTTGACTTACAACCATTTAACAACCATTCATAGTCACAGTGCTGCTGAAAAAAATAAATGACCACCGGTCCTCATATTTACAACTATCATAGCGTCCCTGCAATCAGGTGATCAAAATCCAGGCAACTGGCATTTATTTATGATGGTTGCAATGCCCCAGAGTCACGTGATCACCCTTTGCAACCTTCTCAAGGGACTTCTGGCAAGCAAAATCAATGAAGGAAGCCGGATTTGCTTAATGACCATCTGATTCACTTAATTGCCCTGGCAAAATGGTGGTAAAATTGGCCATGACCCATTTAATGACCACATTGCTTAGCAACAGGAGTTTTGATCTCAGTTCCGGTCATTAAGTCGAGAACCACCTGTAATTTACACAACCGTTTTCTGTCTGCTTCATTCACGTATGTCGGTGCATCTGTCCAGCATCGATCCCTCGCATTTGGTGATGGATGACTGCACCGTTTCTCAGTAGCAGGAGGACACAGCCGTTTCATATAGCATCGGAAGGCCCATCCCAGTCAGAGGTTCGTAAGTCAATCATTTGTAACCTCTTGACCTAAACTACCTGACAAGTTTATGGTGAGGATAAAAATAGATAAGGAAAAAATGCTGCTTTGAGCAAAAAAAAAAAAGAAAATGTTTGTCAGCCCCAAGAAAGATACGTCTTTTCTTTTTGAAGACGTTCCGTAGCGGATTTATATCCGCAATGGGTCTGTTTACCAATGCAAGTCACGCCTTGATACAGCATCCATGAATGAGAATGGGTAGAACATTTGCAGTCTGGGTGCAGAGCTTCTCACCCTATTTAAAACCCTCGGGGGAATCTTCAGGGAAAAAGAATATATAGCTAGGCTTAGAGAAAGAAGGGCAGAATTCTTATTTAAACAATGAAAGGACCCGCTCTGCAGGTGAGGAGAAAGCAGTGTGGCCATCCATACAGCTCAGCTATTCCAGAGATGGGCCTTAAAAGTACTGAAAACAGGTTCCAGAATCTTACAAACGGATTCAGTACGTAATTCAAAATATGTATGAATGACAAGCCAATAAGAAAGGAAGTTCTGTTCATTGATACGCAAGCGAAATTGTTGCTATGACTACCACTAGAGGGCACTGGGCTCCAACAGGCCCATTCAAGTCTTTGGCCAAAAAAAAAAAAAAAAAAGACAGGCACAGATGACTTTCATTGACAAATCTGGCACATCAAATATTTGGAATATTGCGCTATGTGTCTTACTTGTTAAGTCCTGCTTTTTAGAATTCCCGCTCCAGTGAGATTTAAAAGATAGTTTAGTCAAATGCAGTTGGCAATTCCGGTTTGCGGGGAAACACCCAAGGCACGTCAAGACAGGAAAACACAATACAGATAGTCCTTGAATTACAACAGTTCATTTAGTGACCGTTTGAAGTTACAACAGGACTGACAAAAGTGACTCACGACCATGTTTCACACTTACGACCGTTTCGACATCCCTCAGGTCATGTGATCAAAATTCAGACACTTGGCAACCGATTCCTAGTTATGACGGTTGGAGTGTTCCAAAAGACCCCATACGCATTTTGCGACCTTATGACAAGCAAAATCAGTGGGGAAGCCAGATTCACTCTGTAACTGTGCTACTATCTTAACAACTACAGTGATTCACTTGACAACTGTAGCCAGAAAGGTCGTAAAACAGGGCAAAATTCACTTAACAACTGTCTTACTTTGCAACATAAATTTTGGGCTCAATTGTGGTTATAAGTCAAGGAATTACCTGTATTTTGATAATTGAAAAAGGTTGGAGATGCTGTTCATAAAAGTTGCATTATTTGGGAAGATTGCCATTTGAACAAAACATCCCAATTTTCAACCAAAATGAAAAGGTTTTACTGCTAACATTTTCCAGGTGTAACGAGTGTGTGTGTGTGTGTGTGTGTGTGTGTGTGTGTGTGTGTGTGTTACTGCACAAGCAGATTTGAATTTCTTTCTCACTCTGGCTTCTCCCTAAACATCTTTAGGCAAACTTCCAAAGAACCACTCAGGTTTCTAAGGGTTTGCCTGACAAAACAGCAGGCAGGGAAAAAAAAAATCCAATTTCAAATACTTGTATTCTGGGATATTTAACTATGCATGAAGAATGGGGGGGGGGGCAGCCCACAGATCATGTACACATGGTTGATTTTTAGTAAAACATTTTTAACATTTTTAACATCCAAAATAAGAGCAGAAATAAGGTGGGGGGGGGCGTCTGTAGGAAATAAATCATTCCAATCTTCACTGCACTAATCCAATCCCACCTTCAGATTTTACCCCAATGGCTCAGAATCTCCAGGAATAGCCTTACAGAGATGCCCAAGAATTCCCTAGAGCAATGTTTCTCAACCTTGGTGACTTTAAGATCTGTGGACGTCAACTCCACTGGAGGTATATTGACTCTAAATAGGGAGGGTCATTTTTGTGTCATGACAAATAATCCCAGACAGGTTCATCTTCTATGGGTTTGTCAAATCCCTTGCAACTTTCTTCTAAATGAAAATTCCCCCATATAGTGAATAAGCCTCCTCTGCTCCTGGCTTGAAAATCTGGGGTCCTCGGTGATAGGCGCGGGGATTTACTTACACATGCTTAGGATAGGGGTCTTAGCACCCTAATAATAAGCATCTCTGCAAGGCAAGCGAGATTAAGCATTCCAGAATATCTTTTATAAATGCAACAGCTTAGAATCAGGAGTAGCTCTGAAAAATAAAAGAAATGCAAAGCTTTACAAAACAAATTTGGGTCAGAAATGCTAAGAATGCCCTCTGCAATCCAAAACTCTGATGGGGTTGGAATCCCAAATGTGTTTCAAGAATGCTCCAACCACAAGGGCTGCTGACAACATTCAGAGAGAGGGTATTTTAAGATATTTAAGGAGAAGGTATTTTAAGATACTGAGGAGCCGTGGTGGTGCAGTGGTTAGGATGCAGTATTGCAGGCTAACTCTGCCCATTGCCAGGAGTTCAATCCTGACCGGCTCAAGGTTGACTGAGCCTTCCATCCTTCCAAGGTTGGTAAAATGAGGACCCAAGTTGTTGGGGGCAATATGCTGACTCTGTAAACCGCTTAGAGAGGGCTGTAAAGCACTGTGAAGCGGTATATAAGTCTAAGTACTATTGCTATTGCTCTTTGGGGATGGCAGTGGTCCTCTCCCACCCAAAAGTGCAGAGAGAGGACAGACATTGTTGTCTAGTTAGAACATTCACAACCACCTCCAAATTTTGAAGGACTCCTAGGAATTTTGTCTCAAGAGAAGCTTTCTTTCAAGGATGCATTTTTGTACTTCCTCCAATAAACCCAATGTGGCCCAGATGTGGAACATTGTGGGAAATTCAGAGGCCATTTCATCATCTACAACAGAGGCATCCTAGCAATGAAGACTGTGTTGCCATGGGCATGATCCAAGCTCTTCCCCTTTCCAACACAACTGTAACACCATGAAGCACATACAAAAGGGGCAAATCTTGCACAATGATGGCAAAACTCTTTTTGTCTTTTGCCCCATGCCTCCCACCCCAGACCCCTTTGCTTAGAGCTCGAGGGATGTGTTTCCCAAATTGCTAGGTTTTCATGTCAGAGGAGAAGGAAGAAAAGCCCAACCTTATTTTTAATGCCCAGCTGACATCTGCTTCCTCTTTGAAAAAAGTTGTTCATTTTCTACCCTATTTTTAGGGTGTCCAAAAACTTCCTTTGAATGGGTGGTGTCTCCTTATTGGAGGTGACACTGACATTCTTTTGCAAGCTACATCCGTGTTTCTCAACCTTAGCCACTTTAAGAGATCTGGACTTCAACTCCCATAATTCCCCAGCCAGCATGGAGTTGAAGTCCATACCTCTACATCTTTTGCAATCTATGTCTTTTGAAGCCTCCTTGGCTTCTTCTCGCCCTTCCCAATCTGAAAGAGCCCCCAAGGGAGGGATTGCTTCTTATATCTTCCCTTAGGGCTGAACTGATGCATAAGAAGCCAAGGAGGCTGCAGAGCCTTAGGAAGAGGATTGGGCATTAGGAGACAGAGCCCCCTTATTGGCTACCTTGTCATTGAATATGTGCAAGAGCATCACTCTCCATCAAGGAGAAATTCATCAACCTTCTCTTCTCTTTGGGGGAAAAAGTGAAAGCAGTTTCCTTTTCAGCAAATTGAATGAGAACGAGTAGTAGAAACATGCGGGTGTATTTTTCTGCCTGGCATGCTTAAACTTGTGATTCTGTGCAATTCCAGAATCCCACCTCAACATCTCCTGTCCTGGTTCTTGAAGAGGAGAGAATATTGGATCTCCCTACTGCCCACCTCAATGGGCTGATCACATGCCATCCATTACAAGCTCTGTCTTGCTAAAAGGTACCCAGTGGCTGTTGCCTGGCAACCACAGGATACCTTGCTCCCCACTTCCCTGTTGTGATGTGTTGCTAGGCAACCGCCATGTATCTTGTTTGTTTATTCCAATTCATCCTGCTTTCCTATCAAAAAGGGAACACAAAGAATAGTGATACCCTTCCTTACATCCCTAAAAACCATGAAGCTCTCGAGGTAGCAATGATAAGCAAGCAAGTTGTCCTCAGTACAGCTTTGCCCCAGAGATTCCTCCTAGAGTGGAAGGTCTTCAGGGATGGAGCCAAACTGGCTTCTGCAAGAGACTTCCAGATGATTAATGCCACCAGGGAAAAGGTCCTGCATTTCACCATCGTTCCTACTTTATGTGAGGACCATGTCAAGAAACAGAGCAATGGTTATGTAAGATGGAGTCTTGGGTGCCGCTCCCTTTATCAAGCATTGGCTGGTATTTATCTAGGCCCTCCTCCTAACTCATAATTAATTTAAAAGACATTTGAGGCAGCCTTCTATAACTCGGTGCAGTTAACTCCCTGGTCCGATAACTTTGAGGATGACTCATTCCAAATTTCAACTTGCTACTTTGATGTCATTGTGTACCTTCACCTCCTCCCTTTCTTTCAGAGAGTTCAAGATGAAGTACATTGCTTTCCTCCCACTCTGTGACATAGCTTAGAAAGGCAAAGGCTAGCCAAATGTCATCCTGTGATTTTCTTATCAGTATCAGGATGTAGAGCCTAGTCTCCCGTATGATCTGATAGGTCAACTTCAGCATTGTACCATTTTCCTTACTGACTCAGAAAGGGCTAGACAGGCTTAGACTTGGATGGGAGACATAAGAAAATGTAAGGGTTGTAGACCAGACTAGAGAATCTAAAGAACATCCCACAAGAAGATATGGGATGGGAAATCATTTCCATATGGGTGCCAAGAAAACAATAGAGATATGTGTCCATGAAATCCATTGGAGTCATCCTCAATTCAAGGATGTCCTTACCTTCACCTGTAATACTCTACCACTCATAGCCATTGGCATCAGATTGAGGAAGGTTAACCAGTACACTTTTAATTCTATCATTTGCTTTTCCACCCCTTTTTCTCTTCGTGCTGGCTATGTTAATATGACACACCTATCAGCAGGTAGCAGAGCCATTATTTACATAATTTACTTAATTACCTGGGTTCTTACAGCGCATTGAAGCTCAAACTATGTAGGCTGAGTTGCAGAAACGTGATTGATCAAGTTTTTGTTTTTTCTCTGCTATGTGTAGAGAATAGGTGTGGGGGTGGGGGGCGATATTATCCAATATGTGTGTAAAGCACTTAGGTGTGGTAGAACGCAGTGTGTTGCCCATTGTGTTTAGGGTGATTTCAGATGACCGCTGCACTGTTACTTCAGTTGCAGATATGCAATATTTTTCAATCAAACCATATCATTATTCAGACATGTCATTCGTTGGATCTAATTGACAAACCACTTAAAATACCCTCTGGGCAGAAGTGCTACAAAAATTGATGGATAAAGCTAAGATATTGGCAAAGTACCAGGGAAAATGGCACCAGCAAAGAGACTTGCACACTATTTCCACTTCAGATCTCATTTCTTTTGAAGTGACTTGGTTCCAATACTGCGTCTTCCCCCGGGGTTCCCAAAACATTAGCTAGGAATTCTGGGAAATATAACCCAACATAGTTGGAGAATGCTGCTTTATTGGAACCAAAGACCAATCTAGACATTTGACATGTCCCTTTTGTAATTCACTTATTTCCACCCCACCCCACCCTTTCTGGATGTAAAGTACCCATTCTCAGCACATTTCCTGTTAATGCTGTGCCAAAATTTGCCTTCAGTTTCTCATAAAAGTTTTCTTCTCCTGTGAGCAGGCTTCTGGTTTGCCACTTTGTTCTCAAAGTAGCTGATAATGACTTTTGATTGCCTCTTGGGGGCATTTTTGAGCATTTGATTAGCTTTTCTGGACTCAGAAACTCTGCTAAATTGAGCCAGTTGGCCCTTGGATTAGACCAGAGGCAAGACTGGGAAGTTGAAAAATATTCTGGAAGAAACCACTTCCACATTGAAGAACCACCAACATCTCCACTGAAGAGTTGAAGGACCTGAAAGAGACTTTTCTTTTTTTCTGTGTGACTTGTTGGAGCTGGTAGAGGAAGCTACTCCTGGTGTTGCAATTTCCTATTAGACATCTTTCCAGCATTCTGTAGCCTCCACTTCCCATTTTGAAATGGCTCCATGGGAATACTCCCCGAGACCTATGAGAAAAGAATACAATATTTAATTATACATATTATAACAGCGGCAAGGTTAATATATGCACAAAATTGGAAAAATAATAATATACCGACGGAAGAGAACTTGATTAGAAAAGTTTTGAACTGTGCAGAGATGGACAAACTTACAAAAGAAATACAAGAAAAAGAGGAAACAGAATATTATAAAGTATGGGAGAAATGGTATGAATGGTTAGAGAAGAGGGATAAAGGGTACAGGAGAAAGACATAGGAGTTGAAAAAGTAGCAGCAAATAAATGAAAAAGGAACGGACACAGAATGTATAATTGAAATTGGGTACATTGTTATCTTTATGTATATAAATTAGCATTAGAATTATATGTATAATTGGTAAATTGAAGTGAGAGAAAAAAATGGATGTGTAAGAAATGTTGAAAAGAAGATTTCTTTTTTGTGTTGTTTTTTTTAAAAACTGACTAATAAAAATTATTTTTTAAAAAAGAAATGGCTCCATGGGAGAAGTTGCCTTATCCTGGTCTTCCATTGGGATCGAGCTAAGAAAACTGGAGAGATGATCCCCAATACAATGGAAAGCATTCTTTCAGACCCATCCCTTGGCCCCATCGCTCCTCAATAGATGCAAAGCATCAGACTTTACCTACATCAATCTGTCAATCTTTCTCCTGCCCATTCAGAATAGTGCCAGAAGTACTGTCTTTTTTCAGGAGAGTGAATGAGAGCCTGAACAAATAACAATAGACCAGTTTGCACTAGTTCCTGCTAGAGCTGTTCTTGAGCCGAGGTGGCGCAGTGGTTAGAGTGCAGCACTGCAGGCTACTTCAGCTGACTGCTAGCTGCAGTTCGGCGGTTCGAAACTCACCGGCTCAAGGTTGACTCAGCCTTCCATCCTTCCGAGGTGGGTAAAATGAGGAGCCAGATTGTTGGGGGCAAGAGGCTGACTCTGTGAACCGCTTAGAGAGGGCTGTAAAGCACTGTGAAGCGGTATAGAAGTCTAAGTATGCTAGTGCTATTGCTATTGCTATTCTTTCTGTGCTTCTCCCTCATCTTTGTACAAACCTGATGACTGTTTTCACACAATTTGCTAGCTTTTTGTTGTCTCTGTGCACCATAACACAACATATGAACTGAGACTATCAGGTTACATTTTGGGAACCCCAAGCAATGCGTTAATTCACACCAGGTTAAGTATGATGGGCGGTATGGTGGCTCAGTGATTAAGACACTGGGCTTGTCAGCTGGAAAGCCGGCAACCAAGGTTCGAGACCCAAGCACCACACGACAGACTGAGCTCCCGTTCCTGCCTCAGCTCCTGTCAACCTAGCAGTTCGAAAGCATGCAAATGTGAGTAGATAAATAGGCACCACTTTGAGTGGGAAGGTAACATCATGCTGGCCACATGACCACAGAAATGTTTTCGGACAGTCTAGCTCAATGGCCTTGAAACGAAGATGAGCGCCACCCCCTATAGTTGGCAATTACTAGCGGAGTAAAATACTCAGGGACTCCTTTACCTTTACCTTTTTAAGCATGATGTGTAAATACAAACATGGTGTTCTTGGCTTTATCAGCTGATGATCTTCTGTCCCCCTTTCTTCATTTCTATCCCTCTGCATACCTTTCCTCCTCCCTCCCCTAGCTTCTGGCATCCACAAAGGTCTCAGGTCAGAAGAGGAAGCCTCAGGCAGTTCAACTCCAACAGTGGGGTCATGATCCAGAATCCCTCTGGTGTTGTAAATCCAGCAGTCCAAGAGAACAAACCCATTGCAATTCCTATCCTATGGAAGCACAGACCTGCCATTTCTGAATGAGCTTCCAAATGATAGGAAATCTGAATGTGGCATTCATTGCCTGAGGCTCAGCTCTGGCCAGCCAAGTCCTTCCTATTGTAGTGTCTTCTTCTGTGCTCTCTGCTGCTCTTATTACCCCCCCCCCAAATAATAATCAACTTGTCCCTGTCCCTCCTTGCCTTTAGAACCATGGCATCATAGAGCAAGGAAGGGACCCTAAAGGCCATCAAGTCCAACCTCTGCTCAGTGTGGAGATTTGAATGAAGGCATCTGAAAAGATAGTTGTCCAGCTCCTCCCTGAATCCATCCAATAATTCTTCACCTCTGCATTATTGATTCCATCATTTAACACACACACACACACACACACACACACACACACACACCTGTAGGATTCAGGCAGGATTCAGTCCTTCTCGGAGATCACAGCAGCTCAACCAATGGGGATCTGTAACATGAAGGATTGACCCATCACTGCCAGCAGCTCTGACCTCCCCAGAAAACTTGGGAGATCCTTTGTCCCCCTCCCTCCCCCCCCAACACTTACTGATTCTATGGGGTGGGTTAGCTTGGCTTGGGGGAGAGAGCAAAAGTTTGGGATCAGTCATTTCCCAAACCAGCAGTCCTGGAGGGTTTCCCTACCTGGGGGTGGGAGATGCTGGCTTGCTGGACCACAGTTTTAAATACCCCACCATGCATTGGAGCAGGGTTCACGTGGGGGCTTTATCTCTTCTTCTGGGGAGCCCTTTAAACTCAAAGGCCTTTTTTAGCCCCACCATCCCATTTGGTTCCAAACTGGCCCAGCTGTCTCTCCGAGGGATGGGGCGGGGGAAGGAGGCACGTGGGTTGCAGATTTTCTCCCGATCACTGGACGCCGGTTCCGCGCGAGCGAGGGCCCTGCTTGGGCGAGCTGAGGCGGGCTGAGCCACGGCTGAGTCCTGGGGAGTACCGGCTGCCTCTCCTCCTCCTCCTCCTCCTCCTCCGGCTTCCCCCTCAGTCTCGATCGGCGGCTTCCCGCCTCTGTTCTTCCTAGTCTCCCTTATCCAGAAAGGCCCCGTCCTCCACCCCACTCAGCTGCTTTGGGGCGGGGGGGGGGCGGGAGCAAAGCAGACAGGCAGTGAATCTGAGAGCCCAAAGCTCAGCGGCGCCTCCCCGCCCCCTTGCAAACCTCTCTCTCTTCTGCTT
>QLTV01002567.1:2627795-2688995 GCA_003457575.1 Thermophis baileyi
ACAAGTCGGAAAGGTTGGGGAACTTTGGTCTAGACAATGACAAAAACAATGGCACCATTGAAACGAGTCACGGGTGTCGGTGGGGAAGGATCAAAAAAGGTGACATGGTGTTGATGATGGCCATTAGATTAGATTAGATTAACAGAGTTGGAAGGGACCTTGTAGGTCATCTAGTCCAACCCCCTGCTCAAGCAGGAGACCCTACACCATTTCTGACAAATGGCAGTCCAATCTCTTCTTGAAAGTCTCCAGTGATGAAGCTCCCACAACTTCCGAAGGCAACTTCAGTTCCACTGGTTGATCGTTCTCACTGTCAGAAAGTTCCTCCTTATTTCTAGGTTGAATCTCTCCTTGATCAGTTTCCATCCTTCAGGTGCTTTGGAGAATAGCTTGACCCCCTCCTCCTCTCTGTGAAAGCCCCTCAAATATTGGAACACTGCTATCATGTCTCCCCTGGTCCTTCTCTTCACTAGACTAGCCATGCCCAGTTCCTGCAACCGCTCTTCATATCGAAGCCCCACTTGTTTTAGACGTGCGCCACATTGATTGTACCACCATCTTGACCTTTTTTTGACCACACCCCACATCCACCAATGCCACTGTTTATATTAAGTCCCTTGGTCATCATTGCCAAGATGTGCCTTCTAACCCCTCTCAAACCTCTTCTCCTTCAAATCATCTGTTGATGGAGAGAAGACAGGGAAAAGGAAGGTCTCGTGAACCGAAGTGGCAAGGTAGGAATTAAAAGTGACGAATGTTTTAATTTGCACTTGGCTCCTAGGTGAAAATTACTCTGTCTGATTCCTTCTTTGAATATTCATTTAGAGCTTCAGAACTGTTTCGGAGTAGGGGAGAAAGGTTGCTTACAAAGCTACAAAAGAATTTCTTTGTGCAGTAATCAAGGGCAGGTAACTTAATGTCTCTGGGCACCAGGATAGCCACCAGCATTTCTGTGGTCAGCTGACTGTTCTTTGTGGATGGCTTCAATTAAAATAAAATTAAATGGGAAGTTGCCAAGCCGTCAAACACCGGCTGTTAGCCACATCGTTACGCACAAAAATGAATACATAGGATTTTATTATACAAATAGACAAGTACATGAGTGTTTGTGTATGTATGGACAGTACCTAAAAGTTGGCCTCCGGAATAGCCTATACATAATTGTCAAAGGTGGACATAATTTTTCTCTAGCCCCCATAAAAGAAGATGCATTTCAACACTATACGTTTCATGGGTCCAGCATCATATTTATGCAGAGAGTTTAAGTTAATGGGATTCCATTATAACAATTCCCAGATCATAATGACATGGTACTAGCCATGGAGTCTTGCACCCAAGAAAGGGAGAAAAATCAGCTAAGAATTCCCACTTCTGACATTTGGAATCCTCGAATTGAGAAATGATATTGAAGGAGACCCAAAGGAGCAACGTCTCAACTCTCAACTGCGTACAAGAATGCCTCTGGGCCCCACATAGACCCCGAGAGGCTTTCTCAGAAAATAACAATAACGTTGGAGTGGAAACCACAACTGAATGGCTTGCTTAGAAACAGCTATCTAAATTTAATAAATGTAAGAATAGAATTAATCTCAAATTGATGCTAAACTGACCTCGTAGGGGTCTTATTTTCCTTTGGCTATTATCATTATTAGTTCTTTTTCTCTTTTATATTTCGTGTCTTTCAATAACTCTAATGTAAGTAGGATTTTTTTCCAGATTGTGCAACTAGTAGTAGGTTTGGTCATAGTTAGGTGTTTTGTCGCATCTCACTAATATCGCCTTCTGTTAAATGGAAACTTTACCCCTGACATGTGGTCTTATTATTG
Organism: Thermophis baileyi; assembly: GCA_003457575.1. Classification (NCBI taxonomy): domain Eukaryota; kingdom Metazoa; phylum Chordata; class Lepidosauria; order Squamata; family Dipsadidae; genus Thermophis; species Thermophis baileyi. The sequence goes on from QLTV01002567.1 coordinate 2,629,622, forward strand.
TAATTATTATTGGTTTGTTACATAGTCAGCCATCCAAAGGTGGATATTTTTGTCCACCTATTGGGTCCTTCCCAAGGACCTGGGACAGGCAGATGTGGATATTTGATTGTATTAAAGGTATCATCACAAGATATATGCTGTTCCGAATAAAGTTCAGAACAGCTTTATGATTGAGAAGAATACACCATTATTTTTATTATTAAATTATTTATTATTTAAATTATTATTAAATTATTTTATTATTACTATGCTGAGGACCCAGATTGTTGGGGGCAATATGCTGACTCTGTAAAACCGCTTAGAGAGGGGGTGTAAAAGCACTATGAAACGGTATATAAGTCTAAGTGCTATTGCTATTGTTGTTATAGTGTTGCCAGGGGCACGATGGCAGTTAAAGATGTTGAGCTTGTCAGTTGGAAAGTTGACAGCCTGGGTTTGAGACTCGAGCACTACATGATGGGGTGAGCTCCCATTACTTGCTCCAGCTCCTGCCCCACCTAACAGTTTGAAAGTGTGCAAATGCAAGTAGATAAATGGGTACCACTTCGGTCGGAAGGTAACAGTGTTCTGTGTACTTCGGAAAATAGTCATACTAATTGCCTGACCATGGAAATGTCTTTGGACAATGCTGGCTCCCTCGGCTAAGAAACGGAGATGAGCACCTCCCGCTAGAACTGGACATGACTGGACAGGGAAAACCTTTATCGTTACCTTACCTATAGTGTTGCTTATTTTGCCAACCCCCACAACTGAAAAACCCACACTTCTTAATAACTTGTTAGGAAGAATGTGGACAACTTTCAACATACTGTTTCATATTCTGACAGTGCAATCCAGAAATCCTTTAGGCCAGTGTTTTTCACACATGGCAACTTTAAGATGTGTGGACTGGCTGGGGAATTGTAGGAGTTGAAGTGCACACATCTTAAAGTTGCTAAGTTTGAAAAACACTCCCTTAGGCCTGCAAATCTAGTCCTGGGGAGCCGTGAGTTGTCTCTCTAAATCCCTGCGCACTGAAAGTTGCTTTCCCCTCTTTCTTCTTCCTGCTGCTCTCTAGCAGATTTGCCCAATCCAGGCCAAGCACCCAAGCCACGGGAACATCTCCTGTGTGACTTATCTAGCAAAACTTTCCCTGCCACTTTGCTGATGAGCTGTTCTTCATTTCCCCCACTCAGCTGTTGTAGACAGCTTCTATTGTTCCTCCCAAATGCAAGGATATTATTAATTCCCCAGCACATGCAAAACACTTGCAAGAGCAACAAGGAGCATTTCAAAGGCATAACGAGATCAACCCGCTCGGATGTGCGGGCTGCGGCAAGACAAAAGGCTCTCTCCAGCCATCCCAGCGATGGGATGAATTGGAGGCTGATTAAAAAAAAAATCGCATCAGGATGAGGTCTTTGGGTCCACATTTGCCATGGAGGACGTGTAGAAAGTGGAAGGAGTGAAACAAAGTGGCTGATTTCATTAGGCACCATACAAAGTTTGCGTTGGGGGGGAAGAGGTTGGAAAGAGGCCAACCATTCTAGATGCAGCTCTCATTAACCTTCACAGAGTCCAGCCATCGGTCCTAAATCCGTAAATGATACAAATGTGTTTCTATTGTTTTGTCAGCATCCTGTCCTTTTGTCATACAGCAATGCTGTTGTTGCTGTTTTACTGCAGAGCTTCAGAAATGAACCAAGCACATGGTAACGGTGGTTGGGCCAGGGGCTGGCTGCCTTGGGCAAGGCTCAGAAACTAGAAAAGTACCCAGCAGCCCATCTGCCACTACCAAGGCTTCAGTCTTTATTTTTCCTTTTGGTGCAGTCTAGTTTCATCTTCCTACTTACATCCGATGCCCCCCCCCCAAAAAAAGGGGTGGGGAGTGAAGTGTACTATTAAGACTCTTTCAGATATCCCTCAATTAATAGTCATTTCAAAATAACCCAGTTGGTCAACAAAGGAGAATATCAATGCTCATTCTGTTCAATGTTTAGTGTGCTGATGTCATGGGAACTTGAAATATGCTTTAGGGCACTTTAGTACAGGTAGTACTTGACTTATAGCCATTCAGTCAGTCATTGAAGTTACAAGAGCACTGGAAAAAATGGCATGACTGTTTTTCATGGACATATGAAAATTGCAGCATCCCCATGGTCACATGATCAAAATTCAGATGCTTGGCAACTAGTTCATATTTATGACGGTTGCAGTGTCCCAGGGTCATGCGATCCCCTTTTGCGACCCTCTGAGAAGCACAGTCAATGGAGAAGCCAGATCCACTTAACAGCTATGCTACTAACTTAACCACTGCAGTGATTCACTTAAGAACCGTGGCAAGAAAGGTCGTCAAATGGAGCAAAACTCACTGAACAACTGCCTTGTTTAACAACAGAAATGTGGGGGTCAATTGTGGTCGCAACTTGAGGACTACCTGTATGCTGAGCCGAGGTGGCGCAGTGGTTAGAGTGCAGCACTGCAGGCTACTTCAGCTGACTGCTAGCTGCAGTTCGGCGGTTCGAATCTCACCGGCTCAAGGTTGACTCAGCCTTCCATCCTTCCGAGGTGGGTAAAATGAGGACCCAGATTGTTGGGGGCCATATGCTAACTCTGTAAACCGCTTAGAGAGGGCTGTAAAGCACTGTAAAGCGGTATATAAGTCTAAGTGCTATTGCTATTGCTATTGCTATTGCTGGAGTTCAGTGGTGGGATTCCAAATCTTTTCCTACCGGTTCTATGAGAGAGCATTTTGCACGCCTGCGCGCAGCACTCCAAGACCGCCCTCGGTATCAGCGCTGGTGAGCTGAGATGTTGTTTAGCTCAGCTGAGGCGCGGCAATCCGCTCTGCTGCGCGAATCAGCTGAGCTAAAAAACAAGGGAATATAGGACAGGGAACGGCGGGGGTGGGAGGGCAGGGCCAGCCAGAGGTGGTATTTGCCGGTTCTCCGAACTGCTCAAAATGGCCGCTACCGGTTCGCCCGAACCGGTCCGAACCGCCTGAATAAAACCGCCTGCTGGAGTTGTTGTGAGGCCAAACCATCCTTTGACTTTCCTTGACCCTTCCATGCTACGGTGCAGAGAGGCGTATAGAGGATTTCAGATGGGGGAGATATTGAGGTCAAAATGTAAACGTATGATAGAGTTCAAGGGCAGAACTGATTGTTCTTACCATTAGGAAAGTATTAGGAGGATTTCCTGCAAGATCTGAAGAAAGAAGCTCAAATCAAGCTTCTACTTCAGACGCCCAGATGCCCATTTCAGGTGTGCAGGGTTGAAATGTTTTATGTACTGTAAATCGGTATGGTTTTCCATTAGGGGCTGTGTTGGCCAAGACATTTTGCAAGCTGGAACCCCAATCTAATTAGAAGTACCAGGTTGGAGAAGACAGGTGAAGTGATGCTCTACGGAACAGGTGGGGATCTGGATTCTGGATTTTGCGTTCGGACTTCATTCTTACCTAAAGGCACTAAATGCTATCCAGCAACTTTCTTCCTTGCCTTGTAGGTGTTACGACCTTTGGGGATACAAGGGTTAGATTTTACTTCCTCCGCAGTGACGCTTACCCTGAAAATGTGATCACAGAGCTCTGAACCTTGAGGATAGCCTCCATTGACTATAATGGAAAGTGTGTTTAAGCTCTTTGGCCATGGAATTTTCTGTTCATTGGAGATAAGCACTTTTTCTTTTTCTTTTCCCATAAATAATGTATACAAAATTCTAGATAGCAAAGTTCTTTCTGTTGTACATGACCTACCTGATGGTTACTGGCTGTCACAATTTGGGTAATTTATTAAGTGAGTGCACATCATTATGGCACAACTGCTATAGCCATTAAAATTAAGCCACAGTACAGATAGGCCTTGAATTACAACCATCCTTTTACTGACCGTTTGACCTTACAACAACACTTAAAAATGACTTATGACCAGTCCTCACACTTATGACCATTATAGCATCTCCATCATCATCAAGAGCCGTGGTGGCGCAGTGGTTAGAATGCAGTACTGCAGGCTACTTCTGCTGACTGCCGACTGCCAGCAGTTCAGCAGTTTGAGTCTCACCGGCTCAAGGTTGACTCAGCCTTCCATCCTTCCGAAGTCGGTAAAATGAGGACCCAGATTGCTGGGGAAAATATGCTGACACTGTAAACCACTTAGAGAGGGCTGTAAAACACTGTGAAGCTGTATATAAGTCTTAAGTGCTATTGCTAATGCTATCATGTGATCAAAATTCGGGCACTGGGCAAGCCGCACATACTTATGTATCTTGGGGTTGCGTGATCTCCATTTGTGACATTCCCAGCTGGCTCCCCACAAGCAAAGTCAATGGGGGAAGTTGGATTCACTGAACAGCCATATGGTACACTTAACAACAAGGATGATTCACTTAGCAACAGTGACAAAAAAAGGTCATAGAATTGGACATGACTCACTTAATAACTACCTTGTTCAGTAATGGAAGTTCTGGTCCCAATTCTTGTCATAAATCAAGGACTGCCTGCATTGACAAAAGATGTTCGGGAATTAAGGCAAAACCCCACAAGATACCCAGAAAGCCATAAATGTGCTGACTACAGTGGTTGCATGCAAAGAGCACTTTTCAGCATTAATAAGAATGCACACACAACAAAGGGATGCCATCACACAACATGCTTAACATGATTCCTGAATAAACCCATTGGCTGAGTTTGCACAATATATCAAAGTGAACGTGTGAATTTCGTCCACACACTATGCTAAGTCACAAAGGAACTTTCTAAGGTTAGAATGATGTGAAATGTAGTTACTAGGCTTGCAACTAACATGGTTAGAGTGCTGGTTGAACATAGCCATTATGTTATTTTATCTCAATGCTAGGATTTCAAAGGCAGTTTACACTTGCAAGCATTTCAATCAAAACTGGAGCGCATCCCCTTCATCATGGGACATGATTCACAAACAATGCTATCCATAATGTGAATTGCTTGGTTTTGGCTTAGCACATCGTATGAACCTAGTCAACTATAACTTATTCAGTAGGACATGTTCAAGCAAATCATAGCAATAGCAATAGCAGTTAGACTTATATACCACTTCATAGTCCTTTACAGCCCTCTCTAAGCGGTTTACAGAGTCAGTGTCTTGCCCCCAACAATCTGGGTCCTCATTTTACCCACCTCAGAAGGATGGAAGGCTGAGTCAACCTTGAGCCGGTGAGATTTGAACCGCCGAACTGCAGCTAGCAGTCAGCTGAAGTAGCCTGCAGTGCTGCACTCTAACCACTGCGCCACCTCGGCTCATGGTTTAGGGTAATTCATAAGACTGTGAGAACATTTCTTGGAGATCTGAGGGTGTAGGTTTAGCGTCTGTAGGAAACTAGCACTCATCTGATCAAATCAACCTATCAAAATGTCACCCAAAATTGTCTTAATCATTGATTTCTATTTAATGCTACTCATTTCAGACAAGGACTCAAAAATTAGCCTCTCAAATCACCCAGTTCTGTGTTACCATTTGTATGAGACACCGTACCATTATTCAGGATACGCACTTCTTATGATAAAATTGTATTTGGATTTATTTTAGTAACTATGTTCTTAATTATTTTTAGACTCCATTATACCGATCGTTTTTCACTTATACACATCTACATATATATAGAAGTAAGTAATACTTCTTTTATTCAGTACAATATTTCTATCTGGCCTTAGGGCTGTAATAAATTTGATTTGATTAGATTCTTAATCATCAGTCACTATAATGTTTCAACACAGCTTTGTTGCAAGAGCCATGGAGCTAAATCTGAGTGGCATTACCAGGTAGTCATTTTAATTTCCCATAATGCTACCGGTACTAGTTTTACTCCAGTGCATTGTGGGAAATTTAAATCCCCTTCTTCTTTAATCACTTCCAGTAAATCCATAGTGGAAATCTGCTGGGTTGGTGCTCTGCTGGACTCTGAAGCCCAACAACAAAATTTTGAAGGATCAGGCGTATGGAGATGCTTCCTTTACCTCACAAGATTTTGATGGCCTCCTGAAAGTGTAGATGTAATCCTTGATTTACGACCACAATTGAGCCCAAAATTTCTATTGCTAAGGAGACCGTTGTTAAGTGAATTTAACCCATTTACGACCTTTCTTGCCACAGTTGTTAAGTGAATCACTGCGGTTGTTAAGCTAGTAATATGGTTGTTAAGTGAATCTGGTTTCCCCATTGACTTTGCTTGTCAGAAGGTCGCAAAAGGGGATCACATGACCCTGGGACATTGCAACCGTCATAAATATGAGTCAGTTGACAAGCGGCCAAATTTTGATCACGTGACCATGGGGATGCTGTAATGGTCATGTGAAAAATGGTCATAAGTCACATTTTTAAATACCGTTGTAAATTCAAACAGTCACTAAATGAACCTTTATAAGTTGAGGGCTACCTGTATTTCATAAGGAGCTACAGAAAAAAATCAGGGGACTTTTTATCAATGCCTGAATTCATTTAATTTTGTTTAAAGTAGTAAAGCTTCATGGCAGATACCTTTTCTGATATACAGTATGTCTATGGAGATTCTCAATCATCCAGGTCATGGTTGTCCCAAAGGTGCTTTTTTTCAAGAGGCAACCGGACTTTCTGGTTTTTCTTTTGAAGACGTTTCGCTTCTCATCCGAGAAGCTTCTTCAGCTTCCATTCTCCACCGTCCAATCAGAGCTGAAGAAGCTTCTCGGATGAGAAGCGAAACATCTTCAAAGAAAAACCAGAAAGTCCACTTGCCTCTTGAAAAAAGTACCTTTGGGATTTTCTGGTATATTGAAATGGAGGTACTAGCTGAATTACAATTATGTAAACCAAAGCTGAAGGTCCTTATTAGGAAGAAAAATGTACTTTTTTTAGTACATACGAGGTGGCGCAGTGGTTAGAGTGCAGTACTGCAGGCTACTTCAGCTGACTGCTAGCTGCAGTTCGGCAGTTCAAATCTCACCGGCTCAAGGTTGACTCAGCCTTCCATCCTTCTGAGATGGGTAAAATGAGGACCCAGATTGTTGGGGCAAGATGCTAACTCTGTAAACTGCTTAGAGAGGGCTGTAAAGCACTGTGAAGTGGTATATAAGTGCTATTGCTATTGCTACTTTTTGTTTTAATCTCCAGTTACAGAACTACACTGGAATCCAAAGAGGCTCCGAACTGAATAAATACAATAAGTGATGGCTGTGTCTCTGATTAGTATTTGCTCACACTGATGAAAAGCAGCTTCCATTGAGCTTCCATTGATTAATTAATCAAGGCATGTGTTGATTAATCTACCAGTTACATTGATGAGACAGCATGCATTATTGACATGCGCTTTGACTTATGAAGTACAGATACCTATATTTCAATGTCTTGAATCCAGAGTTGATGAGAAATCTCTTCTTCTTTGGCCAGTGAAATAATTCCTACCCTGAACTATTACCCCAGCAATGAATTAGAATTGCCTAGAATCATGGAGCAGGAAGGGACCTTAGAGGTCTTCTAGTCTAACCCCTAGCTCAAGGCAGGAGACCTTATAGCATCCCGGACAAATGGTCATCCAATCTTTTCTTGAAAATCTCCAGTGATGGAGCCCCACAATTCCGGGAGGCAAGTTGATCCATTGATTAATTGTTCTCACTGTTAGGAAATTTCTCCTTAGTTCCAGGTGAAATGAAGTTCCAATGAAATGGGTCTATATCGTTTTACATTTTATTTTTAACTTTATAGTGTTTATTTTTTTTTAAAAAAATTGTATTTTATCCTGCAGAGAAATGGAGTTGCATGCAATTATTATTTTTTTAAAAGACCAGCAGAAATACAGAATTCATAAGTGTTGCCATAAGAAAAGGTTAGAAAATAAAACATGGAAATGTGGAAAATAGCTTGGAAATTACGTTATTAAAAAAAAGTCAAAAAATGTTGAGTGTGCTATTTGAAATATTTTTTTTCTTTATCCATTTCTTGAAAGGAAGAAAAAAAAAACCCATGATGAATAGCAGTATCAACAATCCATTGCTGCAAATTAGGCATAGTGTTGTATTGTGGTTCATTGAACAATCAGCCAGATGTTTAGACTGGATTTGGTATTTTCGAGCCCTTCCCAAGGATCTGGGATAGGCAGATGTGGATGTTTGATCGTGTTAGAGGTATCGTTGCAGGATGTAAGCTGTTCCCAGTAAAGCTGCCTTTTGCAATTGACTGATGGTGAATTTGTCAATGCCAATGGTGTTCAAGTGGTGGTCAGGCTGTTTTGGGATTGCACCCAATATGACTATTGACACTACGTTTGCTTTCTTTTGTCACAGTCGTTCTCTTTCTATTTGCAGGTCTTTGTATTTTGTTATCTTCTCCAGTTCTTTCTCTTCTATTCTGCTGTCTCCAAGTACTGCCACAATCCAGACTTTTCTTGTCTTTCTCATCAACAATTGTTAAATCTGGGGTGTTAGGTGGCAGGTGCTTGTCTGTTTAAAGTCCCTGAGCACTTTAGCTTACAAATTCCTGTCCTACTTGCGATTGTAATTCGAGGACTACCTGTAACCAGGGGTGAAATCCAGCAGGTTCTGACAGGTTCTGGAGAACCGGTAGCATAAATTTTGAGTAGTTCAGAGAACCGGTAGCGGAAATTTTGCATAGTTCGGAGAACCGGCAAATACCACCTCTGGCTGGCCCCAGGAGTGGGGAGGGAATGGGGATTTTGCAGTATCCTTCCCCTGCCACGCCCACCAAGCCACGCCCACCAAGCCACGCCCACCAAGCCACGCCACGNACCATGCCACGCCCACCAGGCAACGCCACGCCCACAAAGCCACACCCACAAAACCGGTAAAAAAAAAAAATTGGATTTCACCACTGCCTGTAACCCCATTCTTTTCATCTCAATAACTCTTGCAAAAGGGAACTCGGGGAGATATGTGCATGGAAAAGAATCACCTTCAATTTTAGGGAGTACCAAAGAGTCAGAAATTAGACGGCAGTGCAAAATCATTGGCAAAGAAGTATAGAAGGGACTGGAAGCTGCATTCAAAATGCCCTGGTTGCAGATAACCCAGTTACAGTTTGCCCCATTAAGCTGACTTTTTTTCTATTTCAATTGTACTCATCGTGTCAATTGGTATGCAAGTTGGAGAGTGTGCATATGACGGCATGCATATTTGATATACATTTCTGCTATTGCTGAGAGAGAAAGAGAATAAGAGCATAATAAAAGAATATATCATCGGACACAAAAAGAAACAAAGGAAAAGGGATCCATGCAACGTTAATACTCAATTAATTCAAAGTTATTCTTAAATTTAGACCATATGGAAATACATTGCTCATCTTCACATTTTTAGAATATGTGCTCTTGCTAGTAGTTCTAATAACAGTGATATGTTTTGTTCTTTTTTTTACTAATGATGCTTAATATGAATGGCCTCCCTTGATATTAGTCTGATGGCCCTTTCATGAAAAATTCTGACTCACTTCCTACAGATTCTCATGGAAACTGGACTGGGTTCTTTGTGTGCTTATATTTGGAGTGGACAGCCTTAGAGAGTATACAACCCAGGGCTCACAAAGTAAAATGTTCCTATATCTTTCCCCCTAGAGGTAAGGCAAGTCCTCACTCTTCCGATTTTCTAGAAGTGTGTAAAGCCCTGTGTCAACTCGTAAAGCATTCCTGGCCTGCTCTTGAGTTGCCATAGGCAGGAGGGGGGGAAAGCTGATGGAGCAACACGGCAGCAACCAGAGGCACATTCCACGCATACCTTCCTCAAGGTCGCAGCCTAGGTTACCAGGCCAATCAGAGAGGTGTGTTCTCTACAGCCCGCAAAAGTGCTTCGTTGGAGGATGTGATTTATGACACACCCTGGGAGGAGGGGGGAAACAGGGTCATAGTTGGGATGTAAATTACGTGGGGCAGAGCTGACTCCACTTGGGTATGTGCCGGCATGTTGCTCCTAATAAATCACTGGATTTCTTTTGAAACTTGGCTCGAGGCTCATGAATTAATTAGGGCATCTGTTGGAACCCTGACACCCTGGCTTTACCAGTTAGCCTTGGGTCTAGAAGTACGATGCGTTCTGCGGTCATGGGGATGGCTGGTGGCCTGAGGACACTCCTGCTGCCTTGTTAACCTCCTAGCCTTTTGGATTTTTAACTTGGCTGCTGTTTTTATTTTAACCTGTTTATAATGTTGTTTCAAATCTCTGCTTTTCTTCATGTGTTTATATGGTTTTATTCTGTTGTTGTAAACTGCCCAGAGTCACTTAAGTGAGGTGGGTAGTGTATAAGCACAATTTTTAAAAAAAATCAATTAAATAAATAAATAGTGAAGGAAGAAATGTTACATAGGCAGAAAGGTGGGATATCACTGGAAACAGCTGAAGCCTAGATTTCTCCCTACTTACTTATTCAAATGAAATTTCAGGTTTTCAGTGAATATGGGATTCTTCAACCACCTCCTCCTCCTCCTCCTCCTCCTCCTCCTACTTTTTCTTCCTCTCTTTCTTTCTCGTTCTCTCTCTTTACAAAAATGCTTTCCTTCTTGTTCCTTTCTCTTCCTGATCTATTGCCATATTGTTCAGATTATAACCAGGTTGAACTCAACGTGAGTTTTCCAACACTCCAACAATCAATATTGACTCAGCATATGCTGCGCCGGTCTTGTAAATGTGTCAGATGTCAACATATGTCAAGATTGTAACACCCACCAGATCTTCTCACACTTCCTTCCCATTTGGTTTCCTCTCCTAATCACCAGCGTTTGCTGCAAGGCTGTCAGTAAACGAGTTAAAACAATGCAAAAGTGTCTTTCTGGTTGACTGGAAAGCAGTTGGAATTTGCTCGCTAGCTCTCCTCCAGATGGGATAGGCTTCCCTTGTCATTTGCACAAACAAATTGGATCATCAAATCAGGATTTCAGGGCACACTTGAAAAATGGCTCAAGGCTGCCCAGATTTAATTCTTATAAAATAGGACTCTCAAGCAGGGGTGGGCTTCAGATCCTTTAGCAACGGGTTTGCTGCCCCGTTGGTGGGTGGGCGTGGCCATGGTGGGCGTGGCCTAGTTGGACACCTGCACCATGGCGGGGGGGAGGTGTTTTTCGCCCTCCCCAGGCTCCAGAGGCTTTCCTTGAGCCTCCGGGAGGGTGAAAACTGCTTTCCCCGGGGTCCGGAGGCCCTCCGGAGGCCGGACACAGGCCCGTTTCTGGACTTCCAGAACCTCCAGTAGGCCCATTTTTTGCCCTCCCAGACTCTCCGCGCGGCCCCTGCACTTACCTGTAATGATGAACGGGCTGCGTGGAGACTCCAGGGAGGGGCGGGGCGGGATAGGTATGGCCAGCCAGGGGTGGCATTTGGGGGTTCGCTGAACCCCGGTGATCCTTGGCTAGAGGATCACCCGAACCCTGCCGAACCCCCAGGAGCCCACCCCTGGTCTCAAGTTTAATTCATGCAAAACTGGGATCAAGCAAAAGTAGCCGGACACAATTGACATGGACATGAAGGTGGGCCTGATTGCTGTATTTGATCCCAAAAAATGGTGTTCCTTCAACCCTGCAGTTGCAGGAGGAGGAGGAGGAGGAGGAGGAGGAGGAGGAGGAGGAGGAGGAGGAGGAGGAAGAGGAGGAGGAGGAGGAGGAGGAAGAGGAGGAGGAGGAGGAAAGTTAGATGGATAGCTAAAATGTCTGCAGCAAACCTATAAATCTGTGATACTTTTACTGGTGTTTGAAATAGAGCAGCACTAAACATTTCATAACAAATATATTGATCAATGTATGAGATTTATATCTAATACCTCAAATCAACATGGGGAGGAAGAGCATTGATTGGGCCAAAGTGAATTTGATGGAGAGCAGCCTTCAACTTGGGTTATCCCCTTCTAAGTCCAACACCTTCATCATAACACCACACTCACTCACTACTTAATTGCCTCAAAGTAAGGGAAAAGGCACAGTGGTGTTAGGACACATTGCAAACTTAGTCTTTGAGTGTAACAATTTCCTACTACAAATTACCCAGTAGAATATAGTAGTTGGGTGATTACATTGCCTTTCAGCATGTCTTCAGACACACAACTATACAATTGAAGGTTGAAAGAGAGGAAGTAGTGTGTAGATGCAAAATGACAGCTAGAATCAGAGTGTCTGTAGGGTTTGGTCAAAAAAGTCAAGACAGCACCTACAACAGTGAGGTTAAACAGCTTTAATCCTGCTGTCTTGGATCGTCCCTTGACTTTTTTGAACACCCCCTGCAGAAACCCCTTCTCAGGATTAAGGGCCTTTGCAAGTGGGAGTGAAGCTTGCTGGGACAACACAAAGGATTCCAATGCACAATTGCTCACCTACAAACATGTTCCCTGGTCATTGACTGACGTTTATTTATTTAGCGTATGGAAAAAAATGTTAAAAAGCACATCACAATTACTTTCTCAATGAGCAAATGTGAAACTGTTTAATCTATTTACAAGTTCAAAGGTAGACTAATTATATGGTCAATACATGATGGAGTTGCCTACAGAAAGTATCTGGGGTTTCCCTGATATGTGCTCAGAGGGCTCTGTTCCACAATACGTTGCATTGTCTGTTTCGGAGCACCACAGCTATATTCCAAAGACGAGAGCCTTCCCCATTTATGGAGGAGACTAGCACACCTGCCATGTTGAATCCTTATCCTGTTGAGGAGAGCTGTCAAACTTGTGGCCCGTGGGCCGGATGCTTCACATGCTAGCCATGCCCACGCCCGGTTTAGCAAAGGGGGAAAAAGTCACGATACATCACGTGACGACGTGGGTTTGACACCCCTGCTGTTGAGGATTGGCCAGGTCTTAATGGGGTAGATTGAATCCTTTTGGTTCAGCTGTAAAGCAAGGAATGTTGTGGCACTCATGTGTCTCTCAAGGACAAAAGATTATCCAACCTCAGAACAGAGTAAGCTAAAGCAAAACTTCTTTTATTTGGAAAAGAGCAGCCGATTTCCATATTCTTTCCCAGGAGGAAGAGAAGATGATAGGGTGGCATTAGAGCTGATGGGAAACCAACCATCTGCTGGATCTGCTGCCTTTAGCATGAAGAGGCCTAGAGCTTTTCTGGCTGACTGAAGATGACTGTGCCAGGATTTCAACTTCTCCCTCTCCTAAGTGCCTGACTCCATTGTGGATCTTGAATTAGTTAAGAGCCAGGAAGGTGCTCATTGGTTGAACTGGGAGCCGTGCTAATCTTCTGAAGCCGTTGCTGAATTGCTGAAGCTGTTATTCGGTGATTAAAGTACACAGGAGCCCACTTAGTTGGTTGGTGGTGAAGAGCGCACTACACACAAACACGGAAACAGTACAGAGAGTAGCTTGTAGGAAGATCAGCCCGAAGAGGCAAGCAATTAAATTCAACTAGGTACTTTTTTTTCAATTTTTTTGCTTCAATCTATTCTGCCCAAGGCATCATCTTTCACATTCTTTCATATCTCAATAGCATTTCACACACTATAATAATCTACCGAAGACAGCTGTGAGGTAGGTAGGCATTACGGCCTCTTAATACAGCGAGAGATTTGGGGGAGGAAGTGAACTCTTTTGCTGAGTTTAGGACAATTCATGAAAGGAATCTGAGATTGCCTGGGGAAATGACAGGGGAATCTCTTTTTCTGCCCACCTGTACGCCCAACACATTTCTGCCCTGATATTCTCATTTTGTGGCACTGTCTGAAATTTAAAAGGGGCAATACGATAAAACGCTATTTTGGTGAAAACTCTGCATCCAAATATATGGCGCAGAATATGTTGGGGGAAAAGCCTAAGGGAAAGAACATATATGTCAGGACTGCCACCCCGCTATGCCAGCCATGCTTCACCTGCTGTCAGTCTGCCATAAGCAACGGGCGGGAGGGGAACTGCGGGGTGGGATAGGGAGGGGTAGCATGAAGGGAATTGAAACTGCTCATTGTGCTTGTCCCGTGAGAGCCGCCGGCCATTCCAAGGTCATACCATGGAATGCAACACTATCCAGGCTGCCAAGACAGGGACTGTTACCAAAACAATTTGTTTAAATGTAATCAGACAGCTTGAGATAACCAGAGGGGAAGGAGGGAAGAAGGAGAAGTTAACCACATACAGTACTTTGGGCACGAAAACCTCAGATCCGGCTTTGCTTCATTTAACCAGTTTGGCTTTTGTAAAGTGTACTTTAGTTCATGATGGATCAGAGAGTCTTTCTTTTCTAACTGATCAAGTTGGGACAGCTGACATTATACGCGCATAAATGTTCATGGGAAGAGGTACAAAGTTTGGTGTTGACATCTTTCAAAATCCTTCATGGATTCAGCAATGGGGGGGGGGGGAATACACGATGCTTGGGAACAGAGGGACATGAATGAAGTCAAACGTGACTCATTCCTGCATTGCTACCTGCCACCCACAATGCCTTGCTAAATTAGCCTTCTAATCACTGAATTGGCTCAAGACTTGATTTGATTTCAGTGCCCTAACTCACCCATAAGGCAAGATCAGTAAAGTGTGGTTCAACTTACAACTGAAGAAATAATGTTGCGTTTTCTTAAAGAACAGAATGTAAGGTGAAAAAATGATGCAGAAATATGGTAAAGGCAACAGAGGAAGACTATGGAGAGAGAAAGCAAGCAGCATAAAGTAGATTCAGTGAGATTTCCTTTCTGTTCTCTTTATCTCCAGAAATTGATTAAAAGTTTAAGCAGTGGAGCAGCCTGTCTCTTGGAACCCTGAAGGCTCCATCGCTGGAGAGTTCCAAGCAAAGGTTAGACAGCTGATGGTCTGGGGATTCTTGCCTTAAGCAGGGGGCTGGACTTGAAGATTTCAGGGACTTCAGGATGCTATTACAGGTAGTCCTTGACTTACCAACCTGAGACTGGAATTTATGTCTGTAAGTTGGGCAGACATAAGTGGACTCCCCATGGGATGGGATGCAATTTGATGACAATAGATGCAGCAGTCATAAAGTGACTCATGGGTTGTTAAGTGAATTACATGATTGATAAATGAATTCAGTTGTGCCAAAGGACATTCAAAGGCTGCAAGTTGTGATCACATGATCATAGGATGCTTCAGGAGGTTGCAAAGGCAGGACGGTTGCCAAGCATCTGTTACCGCAATCCTATGATTATGGGGATGGTACAGTGGTCTTCAGTGCAAACACAGGTCATAGAGACTTTTTCTGAGGGCGTCATAAGTTTGAACCATCGTTTAATGAATGGTCATAAGTTGAGGACTACTTCTGTTGCAATTTCTTTGGCTTAGTACTTCTTATTCCTTTTCCTTTTCCATGCACTAGATAAAGCAGCATTCCTTTAGAGAGAATAATACGATGCATACTTATATTATAGGTATGCATACTTTCTTCTGTATACATTCTGAGGGAGTGAGGTGGTCAGAAACATGAAATATAAATTTATTTATTATTTATTAATAAAATTTGTATGCCGCCCAACTCCCAAAGGACTCTGGGCAGCTCACAACACATGAATAAACACCAATAAAAACATAATAAATACAATTTAAAAATATCAAAAAACATTTACACCTGCATACATGGGCCAATCCATAGGTTATTGGCCCCAGGCCTGCCGGAAAAGCCAGGTCTTAACGGCTTTACGGAAAGCCAGTAAGGTGAGGGTAGTACGGATCTCGGGGGGAAGTTGGTTCCATAGAGTCGGTGCGGCTACAGAGAAGGCCCTCCCCCACGGACCCGCCAGCCGACACTGTCTGGCTAATAAATAATAAATAATAATGTTTGTCCTTTGTATGCATACTTTGTTTTTCAAAGTAGATGGACTGGCCATCTTTCCCATTTATTTATTTTTCATTCCCTATTTTGAGGAAACATTCCGGTGTCAAAATGATGTTGAGAGTCCTCCACCCTCTACACCAGCGGTCCCCACCCTTTTTGGCACCAGGGACCAGTTTCGTGGAAGACAATTTTTCCACGGACCGGGGTGGGTGGGGAGGAGGAGGAGGTGCAACCTTGACTGCACGCATGTGCAGTTTCGCTCACCCACCGCTCACCTCCAGCTGTGCGGCCCGGTTCCTAACAGGCCACGGACTGGCACCGGTCCGCACCCCGGGGACTTGGCCACCCCATTCTATGCCATCAAATAACACCTGCTTTCTTGCCAATTAAAACAATGCCCTTTACCTGGGTCACCACAACGTTCATTGCCAATAATGCTATTGAAATCCTTTTGAAGCAGTCACAACGTTACAAGTCTCGGCTCCATCCTGGATCTGTTCCAGCAAGCTAGTATTATTAAAGGCCAGGGGAATAAATTCAAATTTAAAATACAGAGGTTGAAAAGTACAGTAGGAAGATGCAAGGTTTAGCCTGCTCACCGAAGGAACCACAGTCCATCAGTAAGTTAGGGACGATCTGCATGTTGCTTGCAAGATCCAATATATACTGACAGATATTTCTCTTGGCACCCATCAAGGTTTCTGCAGCATTTGATTTTTCTTTTCTTCGCTGAAGCCTTTAACATCCTCTTTTATTTCCCACTCTGGTCCCTATAGGCATTTGTAGGAAAGACAATTGGTGACTGGTGTAGCCTGGGGCTTGTTTTGGAAATATTTGAAGCCACGCTCCGCTGATGCTTTATTTGTTCTCCAGCTGTCTAAGTGCCAGCCCAAAAAGCAGAAATTCTTCTGTTTCATGTCTCATGCAGTTTGAGGGAAGGGAATTTCCTTGGAAGTCCTCTCAGGGCAGAAGGAGATTTCAGCGACATTCTCTTTCTATTTGTTTGTTTATTATTAGAATTTTTAAATCCAATAAAAGCATGAAGTATAAAGAATCAAAGGAAGGTTGAGGGGAAAAGAAAAGGAAAAAAATATAGAATTATGAGTTCCGCCTTCCTTTCAATCTAATAGTTATCATTTTACTCCTTCTTTTTTTATATAATTCCCTTTCCCTTCCCTTTTAACCCTTTTAAATCCCCAAATCCATAAACCATCAATTAAGACTATTCTTCATTCAATAAAAAGGTCATATAAGGTTTCTTGTCTTTCAAAAAAGGTTTTTATCATTTTTCCCTGACCAAACTGGTCAGTTTCCACATTTCCACTAATTCTGTCCATTTTATAATCCAGTCTTCCACTGTGGATTTTTTAAAAAATTATTCTTCCATCTTGGTGCATACAGTAATCTTAACACAGTTACTATAGATAGCATTAATTTCCCATATTTTTTTCTAGTTCAATGTCTGCAAAATCCTATAGTAACAATTATGGTTTCATTATAATATTAATCTGTAATATCTTTTGCATCCTGGTTTGTTTGTTTGTTTTTTAATAGGTCCACCGCACAAGATAGAAGGTCCCAAAATTTGGGTCATTGTCAGGGGGACGTTTGTGCTTTTCCACTATTGAATTACAAATTGGCTCAGGATGTCTGGGTGTGGATGCAACTGTCAGGTCCCAAGAACCAAGAATTACCTATAGACAGAATCTTGCCAGACTAAAGCAACTATCTGCATAACTGTAGTTATACTCTATGAATTGTTAAGGAGATACCTTCTTAACCCTCTTTCAGCCTACCAAACCTTCCAATCTCTGCTGCCTCTTTGCCCCCGGGGAAGCAGTCCCTCCATCCTGGGAGTCCAGATTACATTCCACTACATTAATATCCCATTCCATGTCATTAAAATTCTCCATTTAATTTGTTTTTATTATTTGTTTGTTATCCTGATATCTCTACCATTTTTTTGTTTCTTCTTGTTTATATTGTCAAGTTTTTCATGTTTTAAATCATGGGTGTCAAACTTGCCATGTCACATTGCTGTCACCACTGTTCCCTCTAAGGTGCGTGGCCGCGCACGTAACGAGAGAACGCCGCACAGTAGTTTCCAACTTCCGCATGGCGTTTTCTAATGGCAGAGGCTGCGTGCCTGCATGCCCGCGCACAGGAAAAGAGAGTGCCGTGCGCCAGTTTCAGGGAACATTGGCTGTCACATGACATTTTTCCCCTTCACAGAGATGGGGTGGGCATCGGCCCACGGCCCACCAGTTTGACACCCCTGTTTTAAATCATTTGTAAAGAACCCAGAGCTGCTGGAAATCAGGCAGCATATACATGTAATAATAATATAAAGACTTGAAAATAGAAGTAGAATGACTGTGGCAAAAGAAAGCAAAGATAGCACCAATAATAATGGGTCCTTGGATGCAATTCCAAAACATCTACTGTAGAGCATCACTTGAATACCATCAGCATTGACAAAATCCCCATCAGTCAATTTCAAAAAACAGTTTTACTTGGAACAGCTTACATCCTGCAATGCTACCTTTAATATTACTAACAACATCATCTGCCTATCCCAGATCCTTGGGAAGGACTTGATAGGTGAACAAAAATGCCAAATCCAGTCTAAATTTTTGGTTGACTATGCGCTCAATCATAATAACAATTCAATTCCAAGAGAAAACATTCAGAGTAAATGCCCAATTAACTTACTTTCAGTTGTAGTGTTCCTGAAACCCTGAAGGGAGAGTTGTGCCCTCGAAATCCTGTTCTAGCCGCACAGATTTTTGGAATCTGTTCTGCATCTGGTGCAGAACTTCTAAAGGCTCTTTGTAGCTTGCTGTACTTTGTCCAGACCAAAAGGTAGAAAGAGACAAAAATGGGAACTATGTATTCAATCTCCAACCCTTCAGCCTCCTCCATTTTCCTTCTCCAAAGGGGAAGATGAGGAGGAGGGAAGCCAGTTCAGATCTGAATTATGGCACTAAAGTACCAACTGATTCCCTAATCCTGAGAAGGGGAGTGGCTTTAGGGAAGAGTGAGGGTCAGTTGTTCCCCTCTTGCTAAGATCTTTGGGACCACAAGCAGTGTCCTTCACCCTGGACATGCAATCTGTCATTACACAAACAACTATTCCAGATACTTCTCTCCAGTGTTGTTACTCCAATGCTAAACAACAGGACGTTTCTTATACATCTTTAACTGGAGGAAAAGCATGAAGAAGCTTCTGGTTTTTACATCTATGGAAGAACACCAATCGCTAAGCAAATGGACAGCAGAAGTGGTGGAGGAAACTGAAGAAAGTCATCTGCAATGGCCAGAAAGATGCAGATCAGAACTGGAAAGAGACCCAATCATTCAACCCTTTCATCTTACCTTCAAATATTGTTGTGTGTCTATGTGTACATGAATGAGAAAGAGAGACCATATATTTTCAGTCCTGTACATCTCAAGTCTATCTTTTCCTTGCGGGAGAACACATGAAAGCATATTGTGGCCTACGGGGGTACATCTCAGTCTCTGCATCTCTCTGCGTGGGTAGGTTCCTCCAGTTGATAACCATTTCTCAGCAGACCTGAGCTGAGTGCCTGTGACTTGCCCTTCTGGCAAGGTTCACTAGCAGATGAGTTGTGTGGGTGGAAATCTCTGGAGCAGTTGCTCAAGTCGAGGTGTGGCCCTGCAGTAAGGGAGACACAACTGTTTCTCTTTGTGTGCGCAACTGTATGAAGAACTGCTTAGGGTCTCCCTCAAGGGGAGACTGGGGGAAGGGGAGAGGAGAGGGATTTATTTGGCCTTTTGTTATTAAAAGATCACCAGATGTGTAAAATATGCTTGTGTGTGTATATAAGCGAGAGAGACTTGGAGAGAGAAAGAATTATGAGAGACAGAGCAGAATTATTAAAAAATATTACTAAGCTTATTGGGACTTCATTTCCATGGCAATTTACAAATGAAGCAACATGCAAATGTTGGATCAGAACAGCTTGCAGTTTTAATTCAGAAGTGGGGAGGAGGGGGGAATTAAGAAAAAAATAAGTGTTGGCAAGCAGAACTGTATCTAGCAGTCTCCCCAACCGGGTGCAATCCAGATGTATAGGAGCACAATTCCCTCAATTCACAGCCAGGTGGGGTAACAGTCAACCCCAAAAAACAGACTGTATTCCCAGGGCCCACAGGTCATATTAAATAGATGTGCACTTGGCTAGCATTAATCTTTTTCTTTTGTAATATGCGTGTGTGGGTCTGTGTGCTTTGACCCCTTATGTCAGCGGTTCTCAACCTGTGGGTCGTGACCCCTTTGGGGGTCGAACGACCATTTCACAGGGGTCGACGCTCGCGTTAGCCCACCATCTTGGTGCCACCATCACTGCAGGGGTGAAAAGGTCCCGGTTCAGCCATGCCTGCGGGTCGCCGGACAGCTGGTAGCCCGGACGCCACCATTTGGGTTCTTCTACCCTCTGCGCATGCGCAGAATGCTTTGCGCATGCACAGAGGGTAAAAGAACCCAAATGGCGGCGTCCGGGAGAAGTCTCCCGCTTCCACGCTATCAGCTGTCCGGCGACCCGCAGACAAGCCTGAACCCGGAGCATTTCGCCCCTGGTGCCACGCCCCCTTTGCACCTCATCCTGCGCGGGGAGGGGGCGGGGAGGGGGTCGCAGCAGCAGGGGGGGTCACGGCAGCGGCGGGGGGGTCGCAGCATTAGAAAGGTTGAGAACCACTGCCTTATGTGAACCCAGCTGTTTGGGTTTGTAATGGTTCGATGTATTGGTGAATTCCAAAAGTGGGTTAATTCAGGAACCAGCTTGGCCAGGGTGTGTGAATGCAACCAACATGTCAATGTTCCAGGCATGAGTAGATAGGTGGTTTGGAAGAACCATGGGGGCCACAAGGGTTGTTCAAAAATGTCAAGATGACAGCAATAGCAATAGCCCTTAGACTTATAGACGGATCCATCATGCCTTATAGTACTCTCTAAGCAGTTTACAGAGTCAACATATTGCCTCCAATAATCTGGGGCCTTATTTTACCAACCGCGGAAAGATGGAAGCCTGAGTCAACCTTGAACCAGTCAGGATCGGACTTCTGGCAGTGAGCAGTGAGTTAGCCTGCAATACCGCATTCTAACCACTGCGCCACCACAGTTCTTATGATGCCTCAGTGGTATGTTCAAAGCTCCACCCATTTTTAAAATCCTTGCAGGAACATTAATATATATATATATATTACATTAATCAACCATACTTTAATCAATTATGAACTCATATTGAACATAGTCTCTTTAGAAATCTAATTTCTATTTTTAATATAAACATGGTATTATTTTTTTACCAGTGCTGTTAGTGGTCAAACATTCATCAAATTGACAAAATTACATTACAGTGTAAAAACCACGTTTGCAAACTTGGGTTGCATTTCCATTAGAAATCACAAGAATGGCAATTCTTCCACCACATTGTCAACACATTCAATTTACTCCCCTTGCCCTTCATACAGGACCTTTTGTGTATCATTTTAATCTCTACATCTTTTTTTTAATAGTTTTTATTAAACATTTTCCAACTTTAAAAACAAGAAAAAACACACACACAGAAACACACAAAAGAAAATATATAAAAAAGAAACAAACAAAAACAAATGCAACAATGTTACACACTTTTACAGCTTTTTGTATCAGCATGTATGTTCTGCTTTTGTAGTTCACCATTCCACATTTGCCTTCCCATAGGTTATAGCAATTGTAATGGTATTATACTGCTTATAACAATACTGGTTATACATATATACTGATTATAACAATACTTATTATACATATATACATTTTATTTGTATTATGATCAATAATTTAATTCTCCTTTTTCTTATTTTGGCTTCTGTTCTCTAATCACTTATACATTCTACTCCAAATTTTATAATAGTCCGATTCTTCTCTTTCTTTTAACTCCATGGTCATCCTATCCATTTCTGCACACTCAAGTATCTTCCTAATTACCATTTCATCTGAGGGAGTATTTGTCTGTTTCCAGTTTTGTGCGAAGGCGATGCTTGCAGCAGTTAGTATGTGTAATATTATGTATTGAAAATTTTTACCCATTTTCGGATCTAATATTCCTAATAGAAACAATTCTGGTTTCAATTCTATCTTATGTTCCATAATTTCTTCCAGCCATTTCTTAATTTTGAGCCAGTATTGCCTAGCTTTGGGGCATGTCCACCACATATGGTAGAACGTTCCAAATTTATGGTAACATCTCCAACATTCAGGGGATAAATTTTTGAACATTTTGGCCAATCTCGCTGGGGGCAAATGCCATCTATAAAACATTTTGTAGAGATTCTCCTTGTAGGCTACTGCCATCGTAAGTTTATAGTTTCTTTCCCATAATTTATCCCAGTGTTCTAACTCTATACTATAACCAAAATTTCTGGCCCAGGTAATCACTGTCTCCTTTACTGTCTCTTCCTCCATTTTGTATCTTAAGAGAAAATTGTATATTTTAGTAATCATTTTTTCACCCATTCCTTGCAGTAGTTTGTCCAATTCCAATTGTTTCTCATAGATACCATATTGTTCACGGTCTTTTTTAAATCTTGTCTTAATTTGTAAATAAGGCCACCATTCCATATCAATTCCTTGTTTTTTTCAAATCCTGAGCCGATTTTAGTTCTCCTTTTTCGTCCAAGAGTTCTGTGTAAAACTCACCATTTTGTTAAGATCTATTGTATTTGGATAGATCATTGCCTCCATCGTTGATAACCAAATTGGGATCTTCCTATAATTATTATTATTTTTTTTATTTTTTCCCCATGTACATAGCAGGGCGTCTCTTACTAAACGCCTCTGGAAGTATGAATGGGATTTATTTTTCCCCTCCCAGAGGAACGCATGCTTTAGTATCCTTTTGTTTTTCAATTGGATCCAATCCTTGAGCCACATCATGGCTGCCGCCTGGTAGTAAAGTTCCCAATGTTAAGGAACCTTAATATCTTTATGAGTATACAGAAAGATGCTTTAAAAAAATGTTTCTGAGATTTTACTCAGTAGCTAAATAAAGGCTAATTCTCAATAGCTCCTCAAGTATTTGAGTGAAAAAATGTAGAGCAAAAAGATGGAATGGTTTGTCCTCAAAAAAAAAGAGCACGGATGACTGGAATCATGAAATGTGGCACCCATGTAAGAACAAGAGATGATGAAAATTCCAGTTCTTTTATGGATTACTTCCATTTTTAATTATTTTTATTAAGATTTATTATGATTTAAACCAATTTTTAAAAAAAAAATTGAGAAAGAGAGAAGAAGAAAGGTGCAAAAAAAAAAAGTAAAAAAAAAGAGGAAAAAGTAGTGACTTCTGACTTTTTCAGTGCCATAAAATACAAAAAAAGTTACAGTCTCAACCTTTTGCTTTACGTTTCTAAATGTTTCAAGCCAACTACGAAATCATTCCAGTTATCAAAACCTAAAATTAAAGTTTCATTTTTACTTCAAGTGTTGTGTACAAAATCCAGAACTGGTTTCCAAATGGAAACAAAGCTAGACAAATTCTCCTCTTTAATTAGAACTGTCAATTTTGCCGTCTCCATCAACTCTTTCACCTTATAAAAGCCCTGGGGGCGCAGTGATTAAAGTGTAGAATTGCAGGCTGACTCTGCCCACTGCCTGGAGTTCGATTCTGAGCGGCTCAAGCTTGACTCAGCCTTCCATACATTCCAAGGTCAGTAAAATGAGGAACCAGATTGTTGGGGGCAAGAGGCTGACATTGTAAACCGCTTAGAGAGGGCTGTAAAGCACTATGAAGTGGTATATAAGTATAAATGCTATTGCTATTACCATCCATTCTTCCATGGTGGGAGTTAATGAGTCTGGATTACTACCATTTTTTTTTAAAAGCAAAATCCTCTCCTCAGGCAAGGCTTTGATTCCTATCATCCAAAGGATATATAAGACTCATTCCATTTGTTTTTTATTTTGCTGGCCAGTTTCCCTACATGCAATGGACAATAAATCCAGAACTTTGCCAAATTCTTTCTAATCTTGTGATTAGCAGGAAGTCCCGCTGAGATTCTGCAGAGAGCATCCTTGCCTTTTCTAGGATTTTTCCTGGAAAGTCAAGGCAATGAAACTCATACTCAACCAATACATGTTGGGAGGGTACCTGAATTCATGTATCGCCTTTCACAGAGAGTAAAATGCCAAGCAACTGCGTAGAGAAAAAGAGATGTGGGAAGAATCTTTTCTAAAGAAGACATTGGCTCACTGCCAACACACGGGGAGTGCAGGCTGAAGGATCCAGATCCATTCCTGAGTAGATTTAGATTTAGGGTTCAGCTAATGGAAAACAAAGGAGAAAAGTCTACGGTGAATAATACAGTGAAGGAAAAATAAGTAAACAGTTTATAGTGGCTAAATGCACTTAACCTATTTTTTTAAAAAAGCAATTAACAACAAAAAGGAGAACCATAAGTAAGTAGAAATGTATATACTACTAAAACTCTGATTCCTGTAACCTTTAACTAGGTGAAATGGTATAAGTAGTCTTTGACGTATGACCACAATTGAGCCCAAAATTTGCATTGCTAAGAGAGACATTTGTTAAGTGAGTTTTGCCCCATTTTACGACTTTTCTTGCCACTGTTAAGTGAATCACTGCAGTTATTAAGTTAGTAACACAGTTGTTATGCGAATCTGCCCCCCCCCCGACTTTGCTTGTCAGAAGGTCACAACAGGGGATCATATGACTGGAACACTTTATAAATATGAGTCAGTTGTCAAGCATCCGAATCAGGGGTGGGTTCTAACTTACCTCGCTGCCGGTTCGCTTCCTCCTGTGCCACGTGGCCGTGCCTCGTGGCTGCGCGCGCACCTCATGGCTGCGCGCGTGCCTCATGGGTGCACACACGCGCATGCGCAGTGCAAAAAAATTCAAAAAAACTGCCAAAAACAAGATGGCGACGCATGCGCAGTGCCAGAAACTCGGCTTCTGTGCATGCGCAGAAGAAAAAATAAAATAAAATAAAAAATTTAATTTTTTTTTAAATAAAAAAAAAATATGGCGGCGCCCACGGACCGGCACCAACCAAACCGGATCGGTGACGTCATCATGACATCACCAGTGGGTTGCTACCGGTTCGGGCGAACCGGTTCGAACAGGGAGGAATCCACCTCTGATCCGAATTTTGATCATGTGATTGTGAGGATGCTGCAAGAGTCATAAATATGCCAAACAATCATAAATCACGTTTTTCAGTGCTCTTGTAACTTCGAACAGTCACTATATGAATTGTTGTAAGTCAAGGATTACCTGTACACCATAGGGCAGGGGTGAAATTCAGCAGGTTCTGACAGGTTCTGGAGAACCGGTAGCAGAAATTTTGAGTAGTTCAGAGAACTGGCAAATACCACCTCTGGCTGGCCCCAGAGTTGGGTGGGAATGGAGATTTTGCAATATCCTTCCCCCAGGAGTGGGGAGGGAATGGGGATTTTGCAGTATCCTTCCCCTGCCACGTCCACCAAGCCACACCCACAGAACCGGTAGGGAAAAATTTTGAATTTCACCCCTGCCATAGGGCATTTTTTTCCCCCAGCCAAGTTACCTCAAACGGGCTAATTTACGGAATGCATCCAAAATCTGGGACCCATGACTCTGGCGGAATTGAAACATGTTATGATGTAGACCCTATCCTAAAACAGTTTATCATACAATGCAGAACGTCATAAACATTTCCTGTGCTGATGTTTGACTGTTTTGACTGACAGTTCAACATGGGCTATATTCAAGGTAGATACATCTCTGCATGCATCCCAGCTTTTCCAGTGAAGGCATACATTAGAACAGGGGTCCCCAAACTTGGCAACTTTAAGACTTGTGGACTTCAACTCCCAGAATTCTCCAGCCAGCATAGCTGGCTGGAGAATTCTGGGAGTTGAAGTCCACAAGTCTTAAAGTTGCCAAGTTTGAAGACCTCTGCATTAGAAGCTCCATCACTGTTGAAAGCAGTGGGAAATCTGATAAGGAAATATCTCTGAAAGGATGATCCAAGGGGTCGCTGGTCGTTTAGTATCTACATGAAATTGATTCAGTCGCTGAGCTTATCATTAAAAGCTGGACCACACAGCAACATAGTGTGTCATCTTCTGGTTTTTTTTTTTTTAAAGCAGAGAGATTCCAAAAATAGAATCCAAATTCATATCCTGGATCCATTCCTTATAATCAGGAGAGTGACAGATTCAGCTCAGAACATCAATCTCCAAGTAGGAGTAAAAAGAACAGCGTTGAACTGAGTGCTTACAAAGTTCACCTTCAACCAAGGTGGCCTCAGCAAGCCAGGTGCCATGGTGCCAAGTTAAGTAAGGCACCAAAGTTACAGGAAAATAAATCATATAAAGAAAATACAAGGGTTTTTTTTTTTTTTGCCAGAGGTGGCTCATCGTTCACCTTAAGGTGCTAGTTTCTGGCCATTGTTCGGGAGCACTGCTGCCTCCATCAATCTCATGTAAGCCAATCGGTCATCTTGTTCAGCTATACTGTGTTTAGATGTTGCATATTACTTAGAGAAATTGTGTTTTGTAAATTCTGGGTGGGGTTTAACATGTTGTATGTGAATCTAGTCAATGATGGATAAATTAATAAATAAATTTACTGAAAATTGTTATTTATGCATTTATAATGTTGTTGTAGTATATTTATATCATACTGTTTCACTGTAAGTATTGTTAGCTACCCAGCGTCATGGACTTGAGATTTTAGAAGAGAGTAAAGTGTCAAACAACTGTGTGAAGGAAGAAAGGTGTGGGAAAGGACCAGGGGTGGGCTTCAAAAATTTTAGCAAGGGGTTCTCTGCCCAGTTGCTGGGTGGGCGTGGCCATGGTGGGCATGGCCTAGTCAGCCTCCTGCACCACAGCGGGGGGGGTTGCCCTCCCCGGGCTCCGGAGGCTTTCCTCAAGCCTCCAGGAGGGCGAAAACTACCTCCCCAGGCTCCAGAGGCCCTCTGGAGAGCCCTCTGGCCCTTCCCGAACTTCCGGTAGGCCTGTTTTTTGCCCTCCCGAGCCTCCGCACGCACCCTGCACTTACCTGCATCCAAAATGGGCCGCATGGGGACTCCAGGGAGGGGAGGGGAGGGGAGGGCGGGGCCAGCCAGAAGTGGGATTTGGGGGTTCTCCGAACTACACAAAATCTTAGCTAGAGGTTCTCCCAAACCCCTGTTTACCCCCAGCAGCCCACCCCTGGAAAGGACCCTCTAGAGAAGAAATTGGCTCACTGGCAATACATAGAGAGTGCAGATTGAAGAACTCGGATTCATTTCTGAATAGATTTAGAGTTAAACTAATGGAATACAAATTCTTCTTTCTAGCTTAATTCAGAGGCCACATGAATTACTTGATTAAATCAATCAATCTGTATGTGAATGGGTTGGGATGTCCAGGATTAGGTGCTTAGGAGTCTTACAAAGCCATCAATTTTCTAGGAGTTCCAAGTCAATAAACTGGGAGCTGGTTATGGGAAAGGAATGTAGAACCGACCATGGAGATGCAGAAGCATTGAGCAAAATGTTAAGGAGGTAGTTTCAGAAAAGACGACCTTGTCCCGAGAAAGAGGAAAGTGTGAGTAAGAAACTCAAAATGACCCCACCTTGATTTTCTTTAGCACAAGATAAGACAGAGAGAAACAGAAACAGTCTTTCCAATTCAATCAAATTGCAACAAACCATTTCTAGTCCACCTCGAAGGGCTGACATCAAACTTGAAAGAGGCTCTTTTGCTAGAAATGTCTCACAGAGCTTTTGCTTATTTCATTCCTTTTTCCATTTGGCAGACATCCATAGGAAATTACACCAAACATGGCAGGATCAGAGAACTGCAGCAAACCCCCCATTTAAGACTTAGCGCCTGAACTTGCATAATTTTCCCTTTTCCTTCCCCATTCCTTTTCCTTGGATAGTGTATATTTTCTCTTCTAAATGTGAGGACAGAAGCCAGTTCACTGACTGATATTTGTCAGTCACTTGGGAAGACTTCCTCCTAGCTATGGAACGGCGTAAAAAGAATTCAGATCCAGCAAGTGGTTTTCAGGACTCAGAAGCTGCAGAGGTGGGTTCCTCCCGGTTCGGACCGGTTCACCCGAACCGGTAGCGACCCGCTGGTGACGTCACGGTGACATCACAGAACCGGTTCTGTCGGTGCCGGTCCGTGGGCGCCGCCATCTTTTATTTATTTATTTATTTTATTTATTTATTTATTTTTGGAATTTTTTTGCGGGGGTTTTTTTCTTTTGCGCATGCGCAGAAGCCAAGTTTCCGGCACTGTGCATGCATTGCCATCTTGTTTTTGGCTTTTTGGGGGGGGGGATTTTTTGGCACTGCGCATGAGCGCATGTGCGAAGTGTGCGCGCGCGCCCATGAGGCATGGCCACATGGCGTGGGAGGAAGCGAACCGGCAGCGAGGTAAGTTAGAACCTGCCCCTGAGAAGCTGCCTTAAAACAAAGCAAGAAATGAGTCCATTGTGCCCAGTGATGCCAACGGATCGTGCTTGGAAACTTCTTTTTAAGCTGGAAATGCTCTTCTGTATGCAAGGAGCTGCGCTGTATCCCTTCTGGATGTCCAAGCTGACTGCACCATGATAGATTCTCTGTCAGCGTTTACACAGCCAGGCCTGCTGTACAAGAGAGCATTTATCTTTTATTTGCAAAAGGAGCATTCCATTTCATTCAGCGATGGCTTTCCGAATGGCACACAAGGGAACAGGAGCGTCAATCTTACAAGTCAGCAATAATATCCCCAAAGCCAAAACCCAACAGACAAAATACACAATCCTGCAACAGATAAAAAACCAACCATATTACTGTAAATATGCAAGGGTTGTTTTTTTTAAAGGGAAGGAGAATCCTCTGCTAACTTAACATAGCAGACCCAGCAATAAGTCTCAGAAAGATTTCCCAGAATTAAAAAAAAAGGCTTCCTTTAGAACAGGGGTCCCCAACCCCCCAGGCCATAGCCTGGTACTGGGATGCAGCCCATTTGGAACTGGGCTGTCCAACTGGTCCACAAGCATGCGAGTGGGCACAGCTCCACTTGTGCAAGTGGCAGGCCTGAGCTCTCACCTGCTGCTTGCACGGAAGCATCCCGTCTCCTGCCACCACCGGTCCACAAAGCCAGAAAGATTGGGGACCGCTACTTTAGAAGACTTTGGATTCTATAAATGCAATGTGCATTTCCAAGAGGATGGATTCCTGAGAAGAAATGGGCTGGATCTTCAAGAAGTGGGAAAATGCATTTGGAAAGCACTCTGAAAATCTCATTTTGTGTCAAGCCCTAAACCAAGAATTTGTTGTTGTTGTTGTTAGTTGCGAAGTCGTGTCCGACCCATCGCGACCCCATGGACAATGTTCCTCCAGGCCTTCCTGTTCTCTACCATCCTCTGGAGTCCATTTAAGCTCACGCCGACTGCTTCAGTGACTCCATCCAGCCACCTCGTTCTCTGCCGTCCCCTTCTTCTTTTGCCCTCAATCTTTCCCAGCATTAGGCTCTTCTCCAGTGAGTCCTTCCTTCTCATTAGGTGGCCAAAGTATTTGAGTTTCATCTTCAGGATCTGGCCTTCTAAAGAGCAGTCAGGGTTGATCTCCTCTAGGACTGACCGGTTGGATCGCCTTGCAGTCCAAGGGACTCGCAGGAGTCTTCTCCAGCACCATAGTTCAAAGGCCTCAATTCCTCAATTCAATTCCTCAATTCAAAAACCAAGAATAACCCATGGTAATTCTATAAAACTGAATTCTTTATTGTTTCACACCCATGGAGAAAATCTTGCCAGACTGAGGTCTCTATTCTCTGCAAATATGATGTACACTGTGAACTATTATGGAGGAACTGTCTTCACCCTCTTTCTCTCACACATGATATCTGGGCTGAGTTGCCTCTTACTCCTCTGGAATCTACCCTCCTGGGATCCACCTCCTCACTACATTCTATCACATTCAGGGTGCTTTGCTCTGAATCCTGTAGGAAAACCAATAACAAGCCCAGAAGATAGCATGACCCCAAGTAATAGGACCAGGAATGGAGGAATATGCTGAAGTCAGATGTATCCAATAATGAACATTAACATCCAGGAAGGAATTGGTCAAATCAAGGGCCCCAAGGATTTCATTGTCTTTATATAAATGCATGGAGCTTGGAGAACAAACAGGAAGATCTAGAAGTTTGGTACAGAAGACAGACATGGTCTAGTAGGCATTGCAGAACCCTGGTGGAATAGGAGTGGAAGGACTGGTTGGAGTAACTTCAAAGGGAACAGACCAGAGCAAGTAGAAGAAGGAGCAGTATTAGAGGTGAAGAAAGTGTCTCTAATATATGGTATATGGAAATCTTGGATCTGAGCTCAAAGATCCAGTCAAGAGCATTTGGGTAAGAATACAAGGAAAGAAACCCCAAAACTTTCTTCTGAAGGTGTGCTATTGATTGCCAAGCCAGGCAGAAGAATTGGATAAAGCCCTTCTGGATCAGGGAAGAGAAATATAGTAACAACGGGAGACTTCAACTACTTGGACATCTGTTGGAACGCTAACTCGGCCAACATTTGCTGATTGCAACGTTTTCCAAAAGGTTGGAGACAAGAGAATTGGTTTTCCTAGACCGTATCCTAACCAATAGAGAAACACTGAAGAAGAAAAATCAGTGGGAACCTTAAACAAACATCTTAATTGCTCAAATCTTGAAATTTGTATTAGAATGGGCACTTCTTGAGGTAGAAATAGAAGGATTCCTTTGAGTTGACTTTCATCCAAGTGAATTCAAATAATTGTCTTGACAACAGTATGGAAGTAATTTACCTTACCTTTTCTTTTTTGAGATTTTTTTTTAAATATCCCTGTAGCCTACAGACCTGTGATTTCTCAGAGGTCTCCAACCCATATTTACTCCCATCCAGGCTTGACTGCTTTAGTTTTCTCAAGATTAGCTGCCTTTGATGATGCTTTTCGAGATATTCAATTCCAAAGTGACAACAGTTGTAGACCAGATTCACAGAAAGTTCTTAACGAAGGCAGTTAAAACTTACTGGCCACCTAACTTGGTTATTTTTATTGTTTGTTTGTTTGTTTGTTTAGTTTTAGTTGAATTGCTTGTTTCTGGAAACCCGGGTATTGGGTGTATGACAGCAATCTCCAATCTTTCTGGTTCAGTGGCTCACTGGGGGTATCGGAGGCGGTGGCAGTGGGGGGAAGAGGGGATGGTTTTATGCACACACACCTCTTTCACAAATACAGTGATGTGTGCACACTCACACTTCACTGGTTGCAAATGAGCTGTGGCCTGGCACTGGGCTGCAGACCGGGGGTTGGGGACCCCCTAGTGTATAATTCAGCTTTGTGTATGAAACTGGACTAATTCAGTAATCTAGTTAAGCAACTGGATACTTTCAGCCATGTCAAATTCCTGCCTTGCTGATCAGCTTTCCAGAGGATGAAGACTCTTATTTTTAGCAAAAGGGAAAAAACATACTGATTGGGGGGAGGGGGGGGACACTATCCAGTAGACCATCCAGTGTTTCTCAACCTCGGCAATTTTAAGATGTGTAATGCCATTCCCAGAATTCCCCAGCCAGCATGGATTTGACAGAGTTGAAGTTCACACATCTTAAAATTGCTGAGATTGAGAAACACTGTTGTAGAACTAGATATAGGTTAGGCTAGGAATTTGAGTTTAACATTTTATTTTATTTTCTACAGTGTGTAAATGTATTCTTTTTTAAAATCCACACTCAGCAGTGCTTGTCCTCTTGGTCGCTTGCTCTCTCCTCTTTCTATAATACTCTTTTTTTCCCCTCTCACTTTCTTGAGCTCAGGCTGCAAAGAAGGGATAACTTATGAGCAGCCTGAACTGATCTTGAAATTAGCTGAAGGCTGCATGAAATTAGCCCAAGGCTGCTCCTGGTAAACTAACTGCAGCTTGCCCATCCCCACTCAGTTATAGGAGTATTCCCAATCTGGGAGGGGGGAGGGAGACACAATCTACTGACTTTTTTTTTAGTAACGGTACACATAATAATATTGCCCACTGCAGTTCCTAATGAGCAGTTTTATGCACTCTTAGTAAGATGGCCCATAATTCCATGGAGAAGCACATGATCAGTGGCTCGTGATTCCAATTTAAGTGATCCAGTTGAATGATCCAGTGACCCAGCAGCCAGTGTCGCTTTGGTTAGATAGTACAGGTAGTCCTTGACGTACGACCGCAATTGAGCCCAAGATTTATGTTGCTAAGTGAGAAATTTGTTAAGTGAGTTTTGCCCTATTTTTCTTGCTAACTGAATCACTGCAGTTATTAAATTAGCAACAAGGTTGTTAAGTGAATTGGGCTTCCCCATTGACTTTGCTTGTCAGAAGTTTGCAAAAATGCAATCACATGACCCCGGGACACTGCGACCGTCATAAATGTGAGTCAGTTGTCAAGCATCCGAATATAAATCATGTGGATGCTGCAATGGTCATAAGTGTGAAAAATGGTCATAAGTGACTTTTTTCAGTGCCAATGTAACTTCCATTACTAAATGAACTATTGTAAGTTGAGTACTACCTGCAATGTAAATCTTTGGGGCAATTGTGATGGGAAGGGAGGGAGGAGGGAGGGAGGGAGGGAGGGAAGGGAGGGAGGGAAGGAAGGAAAGGAAGGAAGGAAGGGAAGGAAGGAGGGAGGGAACGGAGGAAGGGAGAGAGGAAAGGGGAGAGGGAGGAGTTCTATGTACCAATACATGCCTATTCAAGCAGCACATGTTCTGTCATGGAGTTACACATGTATAAAATGGTGCTGACTTTGCATCTGTTCACTCCAAGCCCTGGAGAAAAAGCCTCATCTCGGAGCAAACCGAGCAGGAACTCTTTCATCTGCAGCGGTGGAAGCTGGCTGAGCTCAGCTTCAGAGGCTCCACTGGCCTGGCTGAGTTTTAATGAGGTGAATCAGAGCTAAAGCTCTCTGCCAGTACAGCGTGGAATACCCAGCGGACAAAAATGTGTGTGTGTGTGTGTGTGCCTGCACGTGTGTCCCACTGGCACTTCAAAGCAATCCTCTGGCTTTCGAATGGCTCTGCCCTTTTGCCGGTTCAAACCAGGAGAGTGCTGGGTTGCGAGTGTGGGGTGGTGTTAGCAAAGGGCTTGCATTTGTGCAGGAGGCGTCTCAGGGGTTAGCGTGATGTGGGCATCCAGCCCTTTGGACGGGCTTATGGGCTGCAGAATCCGAAGATGGATTCATTTGGTAGTAAAATGTGCTGTTTCTAACTAGGCAATACCAAATGAGACTCTGACGTGACATTTCCTCTTTTTGGCCTTTTGTCTTATCTTGTGTTCCAACAAGATTATTTCTTCTTCTTTTCTCGGTCCCCAACTCTTTCTCCTCCTCTTTTTCTTTTCTCTTCCTCTCTTTTCCCCCCACTGTCAGGAGAAGAAAAGATTTCCATAGACAAAGGTCTGAACCGATAACTGGTAGGCAAGACAGCATTAGAAGGGAGGTCTTTTTCCAGAAAACAATCCCGGATGAATTTATGGACAGGAAACATTTTTACCGATGGGGTGGAAGGGAGGGCAGAGAATAAATGGGAAAACACTTTGTAATCATGTCTCCCAGTTTTTACCTCTCCTTATCATGCTGCAGCCTCATTAAATTAGATATACTGAAGCAGCTGATGTTTTTATGGAGATCAAGGCGAACACCCAGCCTTTATAATTACCCAGCCAACTTGTATTTATGGTGCCACTTTGCTAATTAAAAAAAAAAGTTTGATCAAATCTCTTTGTAATGGCAGAACAGATCTCACCCCCACCGCTTTCCCTGTTAATACAAAAGTTTTAAAGAAAAAGATTTAAATGAACTAGGAACTAATGAGTAGCATTTTAAAAAAAAGGAGTAGGAACCATGAACGTATATCTCTGTGCAGTTGTACACCAGGATGGTGCAAATCACCCAAGATCTCATTTGAATCATTGATTTGATTCAAATCACTGATTTAGTAAATGGTCCTTCCAACTGCCGGATCAATTCAAAGGCATTCAATTCAGTTCAACATATCAAGTCATTTAGGCAGTTGAGTTAGAAGATTCAGCTCAAAGCATTTGATCGAATTGTGTTGGAAGCAACTCTTCACACCACCCATACACACCCAAATATATGTGTGGATACTGTATATATTTGGGCATGTATATATTCATATTTGTTCTTGTGAAATATAAACATTTTAAACCATGCTCCATATTTTTATTCAGAATGACATTTGCACAGATTAAACTATATAATCCGGTTGAAGACTGTCGATAGAACTAATAAACGGTGACCAAACTTGTATAAACATATCCATTATAGGGTCTTTCAAAGCTCTTTGTTGTCTTAATTTTTTCAGCTAGAGCAATTCCCTACCCTCTTTAAAATACCACTGATCCAATGAAAAATGTACACTCATTTTCCAGTGTTTTGTGATAACACCCCTGGGAGCTAACTACAGGAACTAAATAAATTCCTCCAGTTGCTGCTGTGATATGGCTGAGGGAATACGGACAATCAAGAAGATCAAGATTCATTCATTCCTCTCTTAAATTTGATAAGATACATGAAATATAGCTCCTTGATAAGCTCTGAACCAGAGGTGGGTTCCTCCCGGTTTGGACCGGTTCGCCTGAACCGGTAGCATCCCACTAGTGACATCACGGTGATGTCATGGATCTGGTTCGGCCGGTGCCGGTCCGTGGGCACCACCATCTTTTGGGGGGGATTTATTTATTTATTTATTTTTAAAAAATGGGGGGGTTTCTTCTGCGTGTTTCCAGCACTGCGCATGAGTCGCCATCTTGCTTTCGGCTTTTGGGGGGGGATTTTTCTATTTTTTTGGCACTGTGCATGCTCACACGCGTGAAGCATGCGCGCGCCCATGTGGCACGCTCACGTGGCACAGGAGGAAGCGAACCAGCAGCGAGGTAAGTTAGAACCCACCCCTGCTCTGAACCTAGGTAGAAGCTATAATAATGCCACATGAGTCGTGACATTTTGATGCTAATGCCACAAACTACCAAATCTGTATCATTTGCATGGTGAAATAATGTTGCCTCTGACATCATTTGCTCCTTTGTCCCCCTGCAAATGTCTTAGATCTGCCAGAAATGCTGTCTGCGATTCTTTATGTATTTATTGATTGAAATTTTATTAGCCACCCAACTCAATAGACTCTAGTTGTCTCCCAGAGCTGTGTTAAGATTCTGCAATCCAAATATCAATTTTGGCATTTACTTCCCCACCATAACCCGGGAAGCTTCCATCCTCTTGACTTTCCATAAGGGCCTTAAGACCTGGTTCTGCCAATTGGTTTGGGGCCTCAGTGGAGGAGCATCATTTTGGAGGTGATGGATGGACTAATAGCAGATTCCACCTTACTCTGTGTACACTTTGTTCCTGCCCTCCCCATCTTTTTAATTTATAATTTATTATTCATTTGTTATAATTTATTTATAATTTATTTATTATAATTTATAATTTTCTTATATGTATGTATGTAGATAAGGGGGAAACGATGACTCAGCGGTTAAAAACACTGAGCTTGTCAGCTGGAAAGCTGAAAGCCCGGGTTCAAAACCCGAATGCCATGCAATGGGGGGGGGAGCTCCTGTTACTTGCCTCAGCTCCTGCCCACCTAGCAGTTCAAAAGCATTCAAATGTGAGTAGATAAATAGATACCACTTTGGTGGGAAGGAAACAGCATTCTGTGCATCTTGGAGTATAGCCATACTGGTCACATGACCATGGAAGTGTCTTCAGACAGCGCTGGCTTCCTTGCCTAAGAAATGGAGATGAGCACCAACCCTTATAGTCAGATATGGCTGAACAAGAGAAATCTTTATCTTTTGTGCATGTATGTATGTATGTACCCCGTTTCCCCCAAAATAAGACATCCCCGGATAATAAGCCCAATCGGGCTTTTGAGTGCATGGCAATAAGGCCAAGCGCTTATTTCAGGGTTCAAAAAAATATAAGACAGGGTCTTATTTTCGGGGAAACACGGTACATACACACACACACACACACACCGTTTCCCCCAAAATAAGACATCCCCTGATAATAAGTCCAATCGGGCTTTTGAGTGCATGGCAATAAGGCCAAGCGCTTATTTCAGGGTTCAAAAAAAATATAAGACAGGGTCTTATTTTCAGGGAAACATGGTATATATGTATGTATGTATGTATGTAACAGACCTTGGGAACACATGAAAAAGAGAAGAACCATTACAGAAAAGATTCCTTAGTCCAGAGAGGAGAGAAGCATGAGAAAAGGGTTTAGAATAACCCAGCCTTAACTATGCTAGGTATAAGTTGATCTTGAGGATGGCCTTAGCAGGCTTCCAAGATGCTATTACATTCCAAAGGTATCTGCAGAGGGTAATTAAAAAAATCAACACGATGATACAATCAAAGCATTGTGTGCATGTGGTGTGTGCATCCTGTATTGTGTGCATGTGGTGTGTGCTGCCAAAACTCCTAGCCACCTTACCTTCTGGCTGCTTTGAAAGCTGTAAGAGAAGCTTTCACAGCACAAGACTCTAGATCCCAATGCAAAAAGCTGAGCCTCCTGAAAAATTATTTTAAAAGTAAAGATTATTGAGGAAGGATCAGCCCAATGCTTTCTGCAGCCTGTGAGATCCAGTCCTGGTTTTTTTTTTTTTTGAGTGATTCATTCTTGGGAATCCCCCTTTGAAAGTGTGTAACCTAATCCTCTGAATGTTGCAGCTTGTGCTTTTGAAGGTAAATAACTGAAAAAGAAAAACACAAACAGACGAGAAAGGCAATACTGTGTGCCTACAGCTGAAGAAAATTTGGAATGGGATGTAAGTTGGTTTAAACTGGTCTGTTTAGAAATGAGAAAGAGGAATAAGGTGTGTGCAGATGTATTGTCAATCACACGCTGAGTCCAGGGGTGGGTTCCGAAAATTTCCGCTACCACTCTGTGGGCGTGGCTTAGGGTTACGCGCGCGCGCGCTCCCCCGGTGCAATTCTGTGTCCGCGCATGCTCAGTGACTATAATCTGCCCGAAACACAGCTGAGGAGCTGATCAGCTGTGCTTCGGGCGAAGAATAAAGGACAGCCTTCACCCGGGGGCGGGTGGGAGGGCCCTTCCCGAAGCAGCAGCAGAGCACAAACAGCCCAAAACGAAAAAAAGCCGCCAAAAATTCCCGGAAAAAAATGGCGGCGCCCACGGACCGGCACCGACCAAGGCGGGTCCACGACGCCATCATGATGTCACCAGCGCCTCGCTACTGGTTCGGGCGACCCAGTACGAACCGGGAGGAACCCACCCCTGGCTGAGTCAAGATAGCAGGTTTTTAATCCCAGAATGTTTGCAAAGACATAAATCTTTAGTAGGTCATAACCAACTGAATGACTTCAATCATTCCTATGCCATACTAGGTGTGATTATTTTCACTCTGGTTAGCTATTTGTTTGTTTGTTTGTTTGTTTGTTTGTTTGTTTGTTTGTTTGTTTGTTTGTCATTGTCTCTCATTGGCCAAACTGGATTGTCCCAGTCAAATGCGGGGATTGTTCCCTGGTGTGAAGTCCATGTGTCACAAATGGCAGGAAATGGCAATCTGTTGATTCTATATAGGTTTATTCAATCCTGGCATCCTCTCTTCATTAGTCCTGCTAAGTGAAATTGATGGGAGTTGTAGTCCATCACCCCTGTAGCTCACAGGTTGGGGGAGGCAAATCTAGCTTCTGCCAAAGCATGGATAGCTTAGATCTGGAAATGCAGACACCCAGCTCTTTGTTAAAGTGGCCTTTCCCCCTTGATGCTGTTCTCCCTGGGACATGAATTAAATGTGCTTTCCCTGGCAGACTGGCAGACTTTGGCCAGCAGAAGGATGATTGTGCATTTCCTCTTAGGGGGCCTGTGTAATGTCTGCCCGGAGTCATTTCAACCAGCTTGGTGCAACTACAATGGCAGCATTGTCCTCTATCCCATCACATAATCCGTCTGTGTGACTCGGCAGCAAAACACACACAACGTCTTAAGAACACCAAACCTCAGTGATGCATTTACCATGCTCCGGATATGCGTTAGTTGACTCTGCTTCTTTCCTAAGTCCCAGCGAGAGGAAAGACGGGGAAATACCTGAGCATCCATCGTAAACTCAGCTGGAGAATTTCCTCTGGCTGTCCAGCAGTCTCAGCACCATGGACAGCTCCTTCAGCCCCCTCACAGGTGGCATCTCAGCAAGTGACCCAAATCCAGCAGTGAAGAAATTTACTTTTGTTTGTTTGTCAAATTTATATGGCCGCCTACCTCGTGCAAAATGGGTGGCATGCTGTAAAGCCAGCAATTGGAACAATTTGCAAAACCAGCTAAAACCAAAACCATAAGATAAAAGAAGACCACCAAAGGAAAGATATTCCATGGGGTAATGCAACTAATGGGTGGGCTCCCTATTATCAGGGGGGCCCAGGCTTGCTGAAACACCCCCCCCCCCACACACACACACACATTTTAAGGTCTTTAGAGAAAGTTGGAAGTGCTGGAGTTACCTCGCCTCCAGAGGGATGATGTTCCGGAAAGTGGGGGATACAGCAGAAAAGGCTTTAATCCTGGGTCCATCACATTTGACATTCCTCCTATTGAGATCTGCTCCCCTTCAGCTGCTGGTTCCACCACATACCATCACGTACACAAAAAGAATGGAAACATTGGTCTAGGACATGCCTGTTCTGTCCCAGCTGCCGATCCAAGAAAAACAACACAAGCAACGTACAAACAAACCTTGTTTAATACCTGTGAAACTACTAATGCTTTCTTAGCAGTCATGTGTGTTAAAGTCCATTAAATCATAAAATAGTCCTTTCGGTGCACCAACTGTTAATTAACGTCTTAACAGTTGGCAAGAGTCCAAGCACAATGAATCAAAGTAGTCCAACCAATTAGTCTTAACTGATAAGAGCCACGAGAACTTACTGAAGTTGGCAGAAAGCCCAGAAACTAAGAACAGGAAAAAGAATGCCGATTTGAATCAAGAGCTGAACAGGAAACCCAAATCAAAGGACTCTGGGCGTCCTTTGTTGTAAAGCAAATTCTTGCTAGGTGATCTTACAATGCCCGTGCATTCAGAATAGGCTCCTCCTCTTCTTCCTCGTCAGTGATGGGAGCTTCTGGAGGTTCTGAAGGCCCTGGCTGCATCTCTGCCTCTGGCACCGAGTCCCCACCAACCTCCTCACTGTCCGACTTGGGTACTAGCTGCACAGGCCACCGGCGCATCACCACAACAGCCTCTTCGCTGTCGGAGTCCGCAACCAGCTGCACGGGTTGCCGGCGGGCCACAACACTGCCAACATTTGCAATGTGTTCTCCCCTCCCCAGGCCTTTTTCAAAGTTGAATATCCCTGATTGAAATCATGGCCTGCAAGAAGCAGAGTTGTGTCGGCCAAGCTCATCCTCTCAATTCCTTCCTTCTGGACAATGTTTCCCAACCTTGTCAACTACTCCCAGCATGAATTCTGGGAGTTGAAGTCCACACATCTTAAAGTTGACAAGATTGAGAAACATTGTTTCTAGGTATCACTGGAGGGAAACAGAGGAGGGCATGGTAGCCAAACCTCTACTCCCAATTTCCAGTTGGACACAATTTAATAGCATGTTATTTTTTTAAAAAGAATGGCCAACATTGGCCTAGACAGGGTTTTTTTTTTAAAGTATCAGAGAAAGGGGGAGTGGGGAAAAAGAATATACTAGTGCCTGCATAAATATCCTTCTCCATTCTGCAAAACAATTAAACAATTTTGACTCCCATTCACTTATTCCAACTCATGCTCATTTGAAGGGGATTAAAATATTCCTTTGTCCCAAAATTATTTTCAAAAGTGCAGCTGCCTTTTAATCATTTGCAGCAAATCTTCTGCATGTTGAGGAAAGCTGTTACAATGTCCCTTCTTCATCTGAGGCACTGCAGTGTTCATTAAAATATCATAAAGTATAATTTTTCAGTGATGAATAGAATGATCTTGGCTGAACCTGTATTTCTGTGGTCCACAACAAGATGAGGCCTTTGGTCTTAAGAAACAGGCATGTAGGAAACAAGCCAGAGGAGAAGTACAGGTCATTCATGCATGCATGCATGCATGCATGCATGCATTTTATATTCATTTATTTACTCTGGGTGACTAGCACTAGGTTAAAACAATTTTTTAAAAAAAACAAAGCACCAGAAATTAAAACAAAATATGGCAAGTCTACAGTCCACCTCATTCAAACCAAGGAATTCAAATCAAGAAAGGGAAAGTTGGAGACAATACATTTTTTTTTCATCTCTATTGGATCCAGTGACAGTTTCTTGAGAAGGAGACAGACCATCTTTTAATAGAAGTAGAATTTTGCCCTTCCACCACCTGAATTCAATCACACATCATGTCCCAGGAAGCCTTGACCAGCCAGAAGAAACATAAATCTAATGTATAGGTGGTCGTATTTACAGACCCAAGGATTCTGCCCATTTTGTCAGAACCCACAGACTCAAACTCTTCGCAGATGACCAAGACACACCATGACTCTATCAATTCCATACAACCTGTACAGCTGGAGTCCAGCTCAAAGTTGATCTGAATGACTATATGTTACCGTGCTCCCCCGAAAATAAGCCCTCCCCAAAAATACCATTTTCTCTGGTTAAGGTTAGGAAGACAGAGCTGGAAATCAGGTAAGATGGCAAGAGGAGCCCTGTCTTGCTCCACATGCCCCAAAATAATAAGACCTCCCCGAAAATAAGGCCAACCGCTTATTTCGGGGTTCAAAAAATATAAGACAGGGTCTTATTTTCAGGGAAACACAGGTAATATAGCACTTAGCACTAATAGCAATAATCTTATCAGTCCTTAGGATCCAGTTTCACATTCTGTTATGAGAGGGCAGCACCTCTGAAAGCCACGAGAGCAGGAGAGGGCAACTATGGCAACTTTGCAATCTATGGACTTCAATTCCCAGAATTCCTGAGCCAGCAATGCTGGCTTCTTTGGTTAGTTTATCGTTCAACGTTTGGTTTAAATCCAGAAAATGGGTTACTTCAATAATGCAGGAGAAGCACATTGCTTATGTAGAGCCATTGTGTGGGAAGAGAGTTGAATATGCATTAATAGAGCCATAGTGGTGCCATGTCTAGAATGCAGTATTGCAGGCTAATTCTGCCGACTGCCAGCAGTTCGGTTCTCACCAGGCTCAAGGTTGACTCAGCCTTCCAACCTTCCGAGGTGGGTAAAATGAGGACCCAGATTGTTGGGGGCAATATGCTGACTCTGTAAACTGCTTAGAGAGGGCTGTAAAGCACTGTAAAGCAGTATATAAGTCTAAGTGCTATTTCTAATAATTAATGGCTGCAGTGCAGATTTGTAGATTAAAATGGGGAAGCTAACGGGAATCAATAGCTGAGCCAAACAAGTACAGCCAAAGATGATTAGTTCAACATCCTGAAGACATGATGGATTGAAATAATTTGGCAACAGATTCTCCTGTGAGCAGATTTTTTCAAATTGGGATGAACTCTAGCATCAAAGACCTCGTGAACCGTCCCAGAGAGAGTTTCCATCCTGAAAGAAAACTCAGTCGGGCCTTTTGATATGTTCTGTCTGTATCTGGATTGTCCTCTCTGCAAGGAAAAGTAATATGCTATGAGTTTAAACTCTCTTAGATTTTCCCACGGGAAAACCCAACCTTTTACAAA
Organism: Thermophis baileyi; assembly: GCA_003457575.1. Classification (NCBI taxonomy): domain Eukaryota; kingdom Metazoa; phylum Chordata; class Lepidosauria; order Squamata; family Dipsadidae; genus Thermophis; species Thermophis baileyi. Next base: position 2,671,033 of record QLTV01002567.1, read on the forward strand.
AAGGACTATTTATGTGATGCTGAAAAAGAGACACCTACCCAGAGGATAGTTTGGAAGAAAACACACATTTGGGAAGAAAATACAACATTTAAAATAATTACACCTCTGACATAGAAACATCTTTCAATTTGTTGAAGAAGACTGTGAGAATGCTAACCACTGGTCAGTCTCCTGTTCCAGTCAGAGGTGGGTTGCTGCCGGTTCGGACCGGTTCTTTAGAACCGGTAGCGGAAATTTACCACCGCTCACCAAACCGGCAGCGATGACCGGCGGTCCACGCTCCTGAACCGGTCCTCCAGGCGCCATTGCTTGCAAAAATACCCTCTGTGCATGCACAAAGGCTTCTGCGCATGCACAGAGGGTCATTTCCGGGTATTTTGCACGACGCAAAACACGCACTTCCGTCGCGATCAGAACCAGGAGGGAAGGTAAGTAGAACCCACCCCTGGTTCCAGTGCAAAATATTGAGAAAGAGCTATCTGTATTTCTTTGGCTTACAGTACAGTCTCTTCTTTAAATAAGAAGATACACCTAGGCTTACCCTTCCTTGCAATCCAAAGCCGTCCAGATCAACTACAGGTAGTCCTCGATTTACAATCATTCATTTAGCAATAGCAATAGCACTTAGACTTATATACCGCTTCATAAGCCCTTTCTAAGCAGTTTACAGAGTCAGCAGCATATTGCCCCCAACAATCTGGGTCCTCATTTTACCAACATCAGAAGGATGGAAGGCTGAGTCAACCTTGAGCCTGGTGGGATTTTTTTTTTAAGTTTTTATTTTTTCCAACAAACATTACATCATCAATCCATCAGTGTGTCATCTGGGTACAGAATTTTTGTGTCAACATTTTTACATTTACACTGTTTTCTTAACATATATACAGCTCTATTTTTACATTTCAATTTAAATTATCTTCTATCAAAACATTTTCCTTTTTGCTTCATTTAATTTCATATCTCCTTTAATCTATATTCATTCTCTGTCCAATGATAAAAACACTTGCTAACCACTGGTCAGTCTCCTGTTCCAGTCAGAGGTGGGTTGCTGCCGGTTCGGACCGGTTCTTTAGAACCGGTAGCGGAAATTTACCACCGCTCACCAAACCGGCAGCGATGACCGGCGGTCCACGCTCCTGAACCGGTCCTCCAGGCGCCATTGCTTGCAAAAATACCCTCTGTGCATGCACAAAGGCTTCTGCGCATGCACAGAGGGTCATTTCCGGGTATTTTGCACGACGCAAAACACGCACTTCCGTCGCGATCAGAACCAGGAGGGAAGGTAAGTAGAACCCACCCCTGGTTCCAGTGCAAAATATTGAGAAAGAGCTATCTGTATTTCTTTGGCTTACAGTACAGTCTCTTCTTTAAATAAGAAGATACACCTAGGCTTACCCTTCCTTGCAATCCAAAGCCGTCCAGATCAACTACAGGTAGTCCTCGATTTACAATCATTCATTTAGCAATAGCAATAGCACTTAGACTTATATACCGCTTCACCACAAAAACAGCTCTGGTTTTAAATCAATATGCTGCTGTGTTATCTTTTCTAACCACATTCGACAGCCTGGTGGGATTTGAACTGCCAAATTGCTGGCAGCTGGCAGTCAGCAGAAGTAGCCTGCAGTACTGCACTCTAACCACTGCGCCACCACGGCTCATTGGTGACTCTTTGAAGTTACAATGGCACTGAAAAAAGTGACTTACGATCAGTCCTCACACTTACGACCATGACAGCATCCCCACGGATACATGATCAAAATTCAATTGCTTGACAGCCAGTATACAACTATAACAATTGCGGCAGGACAGAGCCCATTTCTCACTGAGAAATATTTTGGCACTTGCAAATCCTGAGAAGTTTGAAGTTGAGCTTTCTTCTTGTCTAGGGTGAACAAAGTGTCCCTCGGGAAAGTTGTGGACTCCAGCCTGGTTGTGAGATTGATAGATCACAAGAGAGTTCTCAAGGTCACCTCGGGTCTTTGAAAAGAAAAATGAAACTGCTCATCACTCACCTGCTGGAGCATCAGCCACTAATAGGAACAGGGAGTATAACGAAGGGAAATGATCAGAGTGTTTCCAGGAAATTGAAACAGTCACTCAGGCTACCTCTGGAGCAGTAGCTGTCAGTCAGAAACTTAATACCTAAAAGTGAGATGGGTGGACGTATAACTGGAATAAATAAATAAATAAATAACCCTCCAAATGCAAAAGAATTCCTGGAAAATGGAAAAACAGACAAATCAGCCATCAACAGGCATATTGAGATAAATAACATCTACACACCATTCAAAAAAGACAATCAAAAAGCTAAAAGACCACAATACTCTTGACCAGCAATCAACACCGAGATAAGCAGAGATTAACCCCAAGCAGTAAACAATACCCCAATCAAGGAACTGCCAACCCAGTTAACAACAGCCTAATCAAGGAACCAACAAGAACACTTCCACCAACAAGGAAAGCCACTTTTATATAAACAGAGAGCAAACCCCACTCCCTTCTAGCACCGATGATGTTACTTAGGTGGGAAATGAAATGTCTGCAAGAAAACAACCAAGGATTCCATTGTTCAACCTTGGGCTACAAATATTCTCTTCTATTAGTAAAAAAAAAAAAAAAAAAAAAGCTTTAAGAAGCTTCATGTTCTTTGTCTAGGTCAGTGGTTCCCAACCTTTTTTTGGCCATGCCCCACCTAAGCATCTCTAAAATCCTGATGCCCCCTCCCCCCCCCCCCGTGATATATAATTCTTACTATTCAAAAAGTGAACTCCTACTCACACAGAGGAAGTCTAAAAGGCCATTAACTTGGTTTAAACAAGGTTCCAATTGCCCCCATTAAAAATCAAATTGCCCCCCTGTGGGGCGTGGGCCCCACATTGGGAACCACTGCTCTAGGTCCAAAGGGTTATTGGTTTTGGAGAAATAAAAAACAGAATTGGCAGAAGGATGATGCAATATGGTAGCCTTCCTTAAATTTAAGGAAGATTACCTTAAATCAATATTTCTCAATCTTCCCAGTATGCTGGCTGGGGAATTCTGGGAATTGAAGTCCACATATCTTAAAGTTGCCACGGTTAAGCAACATTTTCCTAAGATTAGATGAGGGGCGGGGGGTCTTTTTCCTTTTAAATTTGCTTGAAAGGTTTTCAACTCCCATGTTCATGTACTTCCATCTCCAAAATGTCTCATGGCTGATTTTCAGCAATTACACCAAAGTTTAGATATGTAATCAGAGGGAGATCAGTGAGTTTAAAAAAAAAAAAGTTTGAAGGTTGCTTAGTGCCCCTGGACCTTATATTGGTGTTTTAATTTGACTTTTGGTGATTCAAATATTCCTTTATATTCCTTTTTTGGGGCAAGGGGGAGTTTGCCATGTTAAATTCAAGTATGATTACAATCCTCTTATGGATTACTTGCTTCTAATCTTACACTGGTATCTTTGTTGAGCCGTCAGAGAGCCTGGCTGATGATGTCATTTGTATTGCTGTATTTGCATCTATTTTTCAATGTAGATGAATTTGGTCTTATTTTGTTGGCTGAAGAAAACACATTTTTGGGAGTGGTGGGACTTAGGAGTATTTTTTTTTAAATTGATGCTAGGGGTTATTGTGCTGTTTGGCAACATTCCAGCTTCCTATTTTTAAAAAAATTAAAAAGTCACATTGTGAAAAAAAAAAAAACAACTCAGCGAATGCCAATGAGACATCTGTGGCCATCCATGCAATGTTGCCTGCCTAAAACCAGTCTACATTTCAATGTACTGTATACTTGTTCCCAAGGATGCTGAGTCCAATTGGCCTTTGTGACTCAATAATTGAAACTGGTAGCTGGTAATTTCTGGATGAAAAGGGATAGATTGCTCCTTATTTGCATATTGGTTGTTGTATGAGAGCTGCGGGTATCTTTCCCTCTTATAACTTACGTCTTTTCTTTGTAGATGCCCAGATTTCTCAGGGCTTAGCTTTTAAATCTTGTTACACATCCAGAAATTCAGCTCGGAAAGATTTAAAGTGGAGATGATCTTCAGAGTGACTGTGATCAAATGCAAAGGATTAAAGAGCTCAGAACAGATTACAGCAATGTTTCTCAACCTTGGCAGCTTTATGATGTGTGGACTTCAACTCCCAGAATTCCCCAGCCAGCATGTCTTTTTCCTGATAGAACCCAGGTTTGGTCTTCCTTTATAACAGAGACAGACTTCACGCTTTTAGGATAGGAAAGGACACAGTGGGGAGTGGTAACAGAAGGCAAACAGAACCACAACATATATATTTTTTTTCCCGATTGGAGATGTCAATTTCCCTTTTTCCCCCATCAGAAAAATCACAAGAAAGCAGGCCAGGAATTTTCAGAAATCTCATCCAAAAATATTGGAAAGATGCTAAGGGGCTCATCTGGTTTTGAAAATATTTAGCTACGCAGAGTTTACAAAATTAGGCAAGTAGATCATGCAGAGAGACAGATGGACAGACAGATAAAATTGCATTACCCTTCTTACCCCACTATAACTGCTGGATGATGTTCACACAACTCACTTAATCCACTCAATTAAAGAACAAGCAGCTACATTCATTTGATCAGTATTAGTTCTGGCTTGTGATTTTTGTTGGTTTACTTTTTTAAAAAAAAATCAGGATTTGCATGGTAAGTGAACCCAAGTCTGTTTGGTGCATGGGTTAATGTATTCTAACAATGCTGTACCCGGTTTCATTCAATAACCAGAATAGGCATGTCAGATGGGGATAACCTTGGTCTGTCTTACTGCAGTGAGTACATACAAAAGAGCTCAGGCCCAGTTTAAAGGGGTAACAGTAAAGACAACTGCATGGAGTCTGTGGACAGTAAAACATATTTTGACTCAAACGCTTCAATATACAGTACAATTCAAAATTTAATCCAGAGCTACTATGCATACTTCATTATTCATCTGCATAATCCCTCCTTTTCTTGTACTTGCCTGTTTCGGTAGCTTCAACCGATGTGTGTTTTTTTTTCAAAACAGAAACTAATAGGAAGCAATTTGTGAGCCACAGCGACTTAAGAACAATTGGCCGGCGTGACAAAAAATGCTGCTGAAAGTGATACGCACTTTGAACAGAGATAAATTGATGGCAATATTTACAGCCAACAAGCGAAGGAAATAGAACCCTTTCGGTCCCCCTTGCTCTTTCTCTGTGCCATGAAAAGCCTGCCTCTTTCCAAGAAAGATTTTGATTTTTAAAATAATAAAATGTTTTCTCCTATGTACATCTTTAATTTTCAGTTTGGACTTCTGGGGCCATATTGCATTTTGTATCCGTAGTCCTAACATCTCCTTCTGCACAAATCTATCAGCAGTCTTAATCTCGGGGTACATGAGGGAGGGAATGAAAATCCGGCATTTATTTATGCGACCCTAAATTTCTTATACCAGCCCTGAATGCACAATCAATTCTTTTCTCTTATTCATATTCATATTTTACATTCTCTAACCAGATCTAATATTTTATAATGGCTCTTCCCTTCCTTCAATGCTCTCCGGATGCTTTTATGTTACGGTTGGCAGAATTCCCAGTCTTAACATCACCTGGGAGGGGGGAGACTGATCCAGGCACTTTCAGTTTGCATGTATGAGCACACAGAGGTGCATGCACATGTGTTTGAGGTGTAAAACAAAGGTGTGTGTAAACCGTATGCGCTCACACCCAAACACACCCAAATGCCCTTGCCCTGTACCCCAGAACTGATCAGCTCATCCTCAGGAAAAGCCCTTTTATCTCAACAGTATCAGATTTGACAAGCAAGTTGGATCAAAATCACCCACCTAATCCAACTCCTTCGTTCACTTTGTTAGGAAGAGAACTAATCCACTGAACCGAGTCTGCTGTCCCTCATGCATATTTGAAGACTGCTAAAATTGAATTAAAGACTCAATAATGGAAATGGAATATAATGTTTGAATTCTTTTGCCCATTTTCTTTCTTTTCATTTCTGCTCTCCATTGTGATGGCCAGAGACCTGCTTTTGGGCTCAGAGCTGAAAAAAGAAAAGAAAAAAAGAGAGATCATTTCACAATTCTATTTAGCATCCCAAGCTTCACAACTATTATAAATTCAAGCAGGGGAAAAGACAGGGACATTTTTAGTGCTACAGTATATGCTTCTTCTCAGCATCGTTCATATTTCTCAATGTTCATCTTGAGTGTAGAAATGGCATCTCTGCACCTTTACAATATTTGTTTTATCTGATCTAAATTATTTTGAGGACATCTTGCTCTAATTTTTTAGAGTTGTTTCCAGTCTAATTTATACTGCAGTCCATCACAGAAAAGCCACTGAGGAAAGAGATTTCCAATCCCCATCCTCCACAAAGGCTACCAAAATCCAAAATTTCCATCAACTTTCTTTTTTTCTCAAAAACTTTATTAAATTTCAAAAAACAAAAGCATAAAATACAACAAAGCAAAGCAAATGAGTTTTAAGAAAAGGAAAGGGGATAGACCAAAAAAATTGGGCAGGGCAAACAAAAAGAAAGCTATAGAAAAAAGATAACTTCTGATTTTCTTCATAAAAACCTAAAAATCAATGACCCTTTGAAGTAGAATACCATCAACTTTCTTCTGAGGCCCATAGAATTGGCATAAAAATAAAAGTCCTGAGGCTGGATGAGGAGCAGGTGAAAGGATCGTCTTAATTGGAGTTTTCACAAATGCATCCCAAGCAGGCTCAATTGGCATGGCCCTCTCTTAATGTTGGCCCATAGCAACCTCTACTGTAATTTTAAAGGCAATGTACAACCAATGTACAACCAATGTACAATCTACAAACAATGTAGCCATGTATTTTTCTACCTGGTGGCCATCCAGCTTGGTTAGGAACCATCATCACATCTAGGTGCACTGAATTCTACAAGTGAATTTCCTGCTTCACAAAGACATCTTTCTTTTCATCAGCCTCAAATCAAGGTGCAGTAGGCATCCACAATGAATCCTAGGTCCAAATAGAGACCCTGTTTCCACAACTGGTCAATTAGAGATGAATGTGCAATTGATAACAACAAAAAGAGAGTAATTGACTAAGTCAACTAGCTTCCAGGCAGCTAAATTTATCCTCAAAGAGACAAGATTAGACAAACTCCATAAGGTTAGGCATAAAAGAAGACCTACCCAGTCAGTCCCCCTATTTTGCATGTTTAGTCCTCCAAAAAGAGAGAGAGAGCAAGCTGGGGAGAAAGAGCAGCTGGAAAATAAATCAGCTTCTCTATTACAAAGCCTACTTCCAAAGCCAAGCTGTAGAGAACACCCCTTCCAAACACTGAGTGGCTTCAGTGGCCAAACTGTACATTCTACCACCACTAATAGCCCCAGGCTAGGTCTGTTGTAACTTCAAACAGTCACTAAGTGACTGCATTCTCCTTCACATTGTACCCCATTTGGCCAATGCAGAGATTCAGCCAGTTCCAGACACTGTTGTTGCAAATCTCCCTACCAAGAGCACAGAAGCACACATTCTCCCACTGAACTTCCACAGAATCTTTTACTATATAACTGCCGAGAAGGAACCAATAAGCTAGCACTTAGAAGGTTTTGTAAATACATTTTTTTAAAAAACTGAAGTTGGGGAGGAGAGAGGAGATATGAGTATTAGAAAATAGGTCTTGTTGAGTTACAGGGCATTTACTGCAGAAATTGTCAGTTTCTTTTATCTGGAGAAGTCTGCCCTAAAGTTCCACGGGTGGTTGCATTTCACTACTTTTGGTGATGTTTGAGTCCACTGCAGGCAAGAATCTCCTGAGTTTAATAAATAGCTTTGAGCCCGAGGGAGCAATTATCTGGAACTGTCCGTGGTTCTAAGAGCTGTCCAGGGTGCTGAATAGATTGTTCCCTGAAAGTGGTAATTAGCTCTCCAAAGAATTTTATTTTTCTTTATAAAGTGACTGTGAAAATGAAGGGAGGGGTTATAACTTTAATAAGAAGCATAACAGTGGGCTTTATTATCTGCTATTTTCCAGATAGAAATTGCCCCATGAACCTCCACATAAAATTCTAAAAGGTCCAAACTGGTGTTGGTTTTCAATCAAAAAAAAAAAATCTAGGTAGAGGAATCAGTTGATAGAGGAAGACAGTGTTGGTCATGTTCTAGAAGCAAACATGTGCTTCTAGAACATGATAATATATTCATCGCTGATAATATATTCCAAGATAATCAAGAGGTTAAGCCTTCGTGGCAGCTACTATGATCCAATGAAAGAACATATTTAAATATTCATCTCACAGAGATCAGAATCAAATGCTCACATGCAAGAAACATTTGAGCTATATTCACAAATTGCATTTATCCTTGTTATTGGGTTCACACAGTACACTGAACAATGCACTACATCAACAGCCTGGATTCACATAAACTATGCCACTCTAAACATATGCTAACCAAGTTTAAAACTAAATTTACATCTTGTGCACATGCATTCCTAGGTTTGCAAGTGTTGTAAGCACAGTCTTAGTGTAATCCAAGAAAAGGAGATGAAGGATCAGATTGCAAAAGGAATGTAAGCATATTCCTTTCAGATCCTCTCTGAAGTTGCTCATATTTTAAAAAAACAAAAACATAAATGTATTAAACCTGGAGATGTGGTGTTTGATTCAGTAGATACAGTGCTTAAATGATTGGCTGAGCTGGTGCTTCCACATAGCTGGGATGAGAATCCAAGACTGGAATCTTTGAGATCCATGGTTCAGTCTGATAGATCTGGAATGGATGGTAGCAAGCATTGGCAACTGAGAGAGAAGATGCTGGAGCCCAACCATGGGAATCCTCTTCACATACCCCAGCATTTCTCCAAAATATTCAAGGTTTGTTTTTCTTACATCACCAGTGATGCAACTTGCACATTCACAAAGTGGTTGTTCTAGTCACAAAACCCCAAATGTTGCTCTTCACCATAACTTCTGAGCTCACAAGCTGCTTTTCATCCCTGCAACTAACCTTCACCTTGTTTTCTAAATAGGTGAACACTCTTCCAAACACCTGGACTGCCATCTACCCAGCACTCACCTTCTTCATTCTCTAAGAGGGTCTTGAAAATGAAGAATCTGGTAGCAGCAGGTATTTTGTTTATCAGCACTTCATACTCTACTTAACACTTTCCTGATTGAGTCCTATCCCTGTTCGAACACCAAAATTCAGTGTCTTCATCTCAACTCACAGACCCCCAAGCCTCAGAATCTTGGTTGATCCAAGCACTCAAGGCAGCACTGCCACCAATCATCTGAAAGAGGACTTGACCATCCATAATTCCAGTGTGGAACCTCTACTTGTATTTCTGTTTTTCCCAGGATCCATAGAATGATGATGATGCTTAAATTTCCCAACTGGTAATTCATATTTGGGGAATTAGGGTAAGATAAGTGAGTGAAGCTTTGGCTAGGGTGAGCACACTCATTTATACTTTTAAAAAATTCCAATCCTCAAGGGAAAAAAAGATTGCGACTGTAGCCTTCAAAGGAAAAATAAAATAACCACAGTTGATTAAATGATATACAAGGATATACAAGAGATATTATTCTCTTCCTGCCTTAGTGAAGCCCAGACCTTGAAACATCCCTTAGGTGACTTCACGTATTGAGATTTCTCTGAGTTGGACTTCACATGTAGGTAGAAATCCTGCCTCACTGCACCATTGCAACAAGCAAGTTGATGCATTGGGATTGCTGAGAGTTTGTGCAGAACATTTTCATTTTCCTAGAAGGAAAAAAAAACCACACCTCTGAAATCGGCATTCAAAAGAGTGAAAGTGAGGAAGTGCATCAGCCATTGCCGCTGGAGGTGTGGCCACTGCAGAGTAAAAGATGCTCAGCTGCCAGTTCAGAATTAAAGGCTCTTAATTTAATCATTAAGCATACGTGATCTGCAGATCAAAGCAAACTGCAGGAGGCGAGAGACACCATTCTTTATTACACCACCAACTAATCATAAAGCAAAGTCTAGAAAAAGCACAGAATTAAAAATAAGTCTTGGCAATCAGGGACCTGCGTAGATGCAGCCATTTGGCTTAATCAGCATCGGAATTGTTGACTTGGCCTGACTGCTCAACCTCTCATGTAATTTCTCAGATAGGAGAGCTAAGATGGTAGCAGCTGAGCAAATGAAAGGAGTTTCATTTTTGTGGGCATTCCAGGCCTAAAAACAAAGGCAAGTGAAACTTGTTAATACAATACAGACAGTCCCTGAAGAATTAAGAAAAAGTTCCATTCCTAACTGGAACTTTAACTCATACTTGCATGAAAGTTGCATGTTAAACTTATGGATGGATTGCCTGTTACTAAACATGGCAAATAGTTTTGTCCTTCCTCAAGCCAGGGAACTGTTGAAGCTATGAAATGCTTTCAGGAACCACTATCAGGGTTGTTAAGCGAATCATTGCAGTTGTTAGGTGATCGTTAAGCAAGTCTACTTTACCCCATTGAGTGTTTGTCAGAAGGTGGCTAGAAGCTTGCCAAAGGTGATCACATGACCCCGGCATGCTGTATCTGTCATAAATACACCGTTGCCAAGCATCCAAATTTTGATCAGATGACCGTGGGAATGCTGTGACAGTCCAAGGACAGGTCACAAGTCACTTTTTCAGTGCTGTTGTAACTTGGAACAGTCACTAAATGAATTGCGGCAAGTCAAGGACTACTTATATAGCAGGGTGGGCAACTCCTAAGAAGCTGGGAGGTCACAACTCAATCTCCAACCTTCTGGACAGCCACAGTGCTATAATATCATGGGAAAGTTTTTGGTGGTTCATTTTGTCAATGTCATTGGTAGGGTGGGAATGAATGCAGAAAGTCTCTCGTTTAGAAGACAAACTCTCCCTCCCCACATTTCTACCTCCCTTCCCAGATGCACATGTTCCTGCCCTCAAAGCATTCCCAAATTACATCCCAAGAGTTTGGCCATTTCGGTGCGAATGGTGAAACACTCAATTTGGGAGCAAGAAAACTAATGGAACAGCGACATACTGTACATGCCTCCCAGTTCGCAATCTTGCATACCCAATTTTTAATGCTATCCTGAAATCTGGCTTGCCGTTCCTTGGAGATTTGATTAACCCCTGGAAGGTGGCTTCCTTTTTCTTAGGGTGCTTAAGAATTTCTTTTGAGCAGTTTTACACCTCAGCTGACAGGGAGAGGCTCTGCCTGGCCTGGCCTGGCCTTCCATCTCATTTTCTATCACATGTCTTCTCCTACTTCCTGAAGAACCCCCACTGAAAGGTATACAGGTATAGGTTTTCACAGCCAGTATCTCTTGGACAATGTTGGACTTCAGAATTTAATGACCATGGTCTAGACCAGGGGTCTCCAACCTTGGCAACTTTAAGACTTGTGGACTTCAACTCCCAGAGTTCCTCAGCCAGCTTTGCTGGCTGAGGAACTCTGGGAGTTGAAGTCCACAAGTCTTAAAGTTGCCAAGGTTGGAGACCCCTGGTCTAGACAACAGAATTCCTAATGTTTCACCAATAACTGTGGCTCCCAAACAGACCCCAGGCAAACAAGCAGGGGGCTGACCGAGAGCCTGTCTTTATACCTAGATGTCTTGACTGCTAATTGGCTTTTGGCTGAGCTGGTTTCTGATTGGTGCAGGTTGGTAAAAGCTAGTTTCTGCTTGGGTCTTTGCCATCCAATCTTGATTGGTAATTTTGATGGTGTTGATACCTTTAGTTTTGGCTGGAATGTGATTGGTCATTTTTGGAATGCTGATTCCTGATTGGTTCTTGGTTTGTGCTGATTCTGGTTGGTTAGTCTGAGCAGCTAAGAGCTAAACATAGCAAACCATTTTCCCTCTGAAGATGCCAGCCACAGTTATAAGTGAAACATCAGGAAATCTGTTCTTTAGACCAGGGGTCCCCAACCTTTCAGACCTCAGGGACCACTAAATTCATAATATGACCACTAATATGAATTTTTAAAAAAGATAAATAGTATTTAGTGCAATATAAAAAATGAAAATAATTTTTCTGCGGACCACCAAAATTTTCTTGCGGACCACCAGTTGGTGACCACTGCTTTAGACCATGATCACTGCCTCTTGGAAGGGTTATTGTACAGATTTCTCTGAATGGAAGGGCAAAAGGCCACTAAATGTTGGAGAAATGAGAATACAATGAAAAATGAGACAATAAGTTCTTGTCGTAATGGTTTTATTAAATTAAATTTAGAAGCTGCCTAACTGCATGGAACTCCGGGATGGATTAGAATTAAAAAAATAAAACCAATCAAAAAGGGACTATGCATGCCTGGGGAAAAAAAAGCATTTTTTTAAAAGAATCCCATATTCCCATCCAAGAGACTTTATCTGAAACTCCTTTCAACTTTGAAGTAGATTTTGAAAGCATCAAACCAAACAAAAACTGATAGAAAAATTGGGAAAGGGTCCCTCTGCCTACAATTACTAATTCTGCTGTTGACCAACGCAAAACATGGACTACTGCTTCTCTCTCTCTCTTCTGTTGTTCTGAATACCAAAAATAAACACAACAGTTCTTTTCAGAACCAACTGACAAAGGACATCAAAACTGTCCTGAAAATTGTGCACCTTAATGTGGAAGGTATGAGCAGGGCTAAAGCAGCTCTAAAGTACATTTAATCTCTCTCCCTCTCTCCCTCTCCCTCTCCCTCTCCCTCTCCCTCCCTCTCTCTCTCTCTCTCTCTCTCTCTCTCATTCTCTCTCTCCACCAAAATACTTCTGACAGCATTTTGAAAAGATGTGAGGTTGGTGTATTTCTTCTTCCCTCCCCCCCCCCACCACCTCCAGTTTTCAAAAAATGCATTTTGGTAATTCAGGATGACAGAACGGGTTTGATATTTGAGTTTTTGGAAGAGATGTGATATTCAAGGTCAAAACAGGTTAGCCCACTGCAGGCTTCTTTACAAACATTCAGGATTCAGAAGTAATTCTCTCAAGGTTGTGGTATCGAAGATGATTTAATCACTCCTGCTGATGCAGGGATCTGGAGCCCCAGGCCTTTCCCCACTGCTGAGTTAAGCTAAAGCACTTCCCACCTAGCCTCAACTCAACTGAAACTTAGAACAATATTAAATTGCCTCCACTACCAATCCCTAATTAATTCTAAATTCTAATTCATTCTCATTCTAAATAATTCTAAAGCCACGGTTTTGGCTTCTTAAGACAAGGCAGTGTCCTGGTTCAAAATATGGAGGGCATGTTCAGCAAAGTCACTGGTTAAACCCTCTGGTATTTATTTGATTGATTGATTGATTGATTGATTGATTGATTGATTGATTGACTTCAATAGCCACCCAACTCAACCAAATGACTCTGGATGGCTTACAATTCTAAAATTATAAATTAGAACCATTTCAAAAATATTAAAACAATAAAAACATCCACAAAATAAACAAGTTCAAATAGCAGCCATGATTATTTATCAACTAATATGTAATCAGCTTATTTACTTAATCAGTAAAGCCAAGTAACAGGTCCCTTCACACATTCCGAGGCCCAGGTACACAGCCAAGTTCTTAAAGCTTTGTGAAAAGCCAACACGGCTGGGGCCATTCTAATCTCCAAGGGGAGAATATTCCACAAGGCAGAATCTACAGCAGAAACTGTCTTTTAGTTTCCGCCAGTTGACACTCTTCAGCTGATGGGATCTTTAGCATACCCAATCTTATTGGATCAGATTAGATGGGTAGAAACTCTGGGAAAGAGGTGGTCCCCCAGGGACCAAGCCATGTAGGGCTTTAAAGGTGACAACCACACCTTGAATTGCACCTGGAAACACATTGGCAGCCACTGTAGCTCACAGAGTAGTGATGTTACTTGTGCTGAGTAGCCGGCATCATTTACTGCTCTGCTGCTTTCTCACCCAATGAGAACCCAACCAACCCATTCATGTTAGGACTAAATATTTTGGGGGGGAAATAATGGAACTTTGTTATTATAGATTCTAATTGAGCAAGAAGTTTATACATGCAAAAATGGAAAGCTGTATCAACTCCCACCATGGAAGAATGGAATGGGGGGGGGGAAATGATGGAACTGCCAGAGATGGCAAAGTTAGCTGTTTTGATTATCTAGCTTTATTTCCATTTGGAAATCGTTTCTGGACTTTCTTCTCAAAAGAGAAAAAAAATGAAATTTGACTTTAAGGTTTGATGATTAAAATAGGTTGTTGTAATAGAAACGGCTAGTACTCACTATTATATAGGGGGAAAGAGTTGAGACTATAAATTTAATATGTAACTTATTGCCCTGAAAAAAAGTTGGAAGTCAGTATCTTTTTTCATTTTCTTTTTTCCTTTTTTCTTTTCCTCCTATTTCCTTTTTCCTTTCCTTCCCTCATACTTTTCCTCTTCCCCTTCCCCTTTACCTCTTTTCAAAATTATTTTTATTTTCATTTGGATTTTACATTAAGAAACTTTTAAATAAAAAATTGTAAAAAAAATAAGCATCCATCCATCCAAGAGGAAACCATCCTTCATGTGGGAAACCACCCACCACTCCCAACACTGCATGGGATTAGCCATCGGTCAAGGCCTGGCAGTGAGGCAGCAGTCTTTGGAGTGTATGGAAGCTGCCTGTTTAATATGGAGATGACGTCCTGCTTTTCAGAACATCCCTTCTCATCCCAAAGTCCAGGAATTGCCTGGGGGATATGGAAGCAGAAGCCAAACCTATCTGGTTGGGGACTAGCTGTCGAAGACTTTTTTCTCGGTGTTATTCTTCTCTCCAAAACAGGGGTCTCCAACCTTGGCAGCTTTAAGCCTGGCGGGACTTCAACTCCCAGGATTTCCCAGCAAGCAAAGATTTGCTGGCTGGGGAATTCTGGGAGTTGAAGTTCGCCAGGCTTAAAGTTGCCAAGGTTGGAGACCCCTGTATCTAGTCCAATCCCCTGCTCAAGGCAGGAGCCTTTGCTGGCTGGGGAATTCTGGGAGTTGAAGTCCGCCAGGCTTAAAGTTGCCAAGGTTGGAGACCCCTGCTCCAAAACACCAATAGGAAAGTTAACACCAACACTTGGTTCTTCTTTCATCCAACTTCTGGACCTCATGCTCCAAAGACAAATAGATTCAAGGGGAAAATCCATCTCCTTTCACAGAAACTTCCCCAAAGTTGTTCTCAAACATGGTTGCTGTTTCCAGCAGATAGTTTTTGTCTTTAAGAAGCTGCTGCATAAGAGATCAGCATGGTCCCAGCAGATACAAATACTTGACAAGTTGTGGAGAAACAACACCTGGCAAGCCTTTTGCTGAGTAGATTTCAGGACAGAGGGAGCTGAAATTTTCCAATGCTAATCCCATGGAGCTTCCAACTTTTCATTCGGAGAAGTTGATTACCTCTCAGAGATACCAAATATCCATCATTTTGGAATCTTAATGGCTCTGTAACGGAAACAATCTGACTTCCTGTTTTCCAGCATTGTAAAACGTGGATTGTAACCAGGGGTGGGTTCTAACTTACCTCGCGGCCGGTTCGCTTCCTCCTGCGCCGCGTGGCCATGCCGCATGGGTGCATGTGCGCTTCGCGCACGCGCGCACATGCGCAGTGCTGAAAAATCCCCCCAAAAAATTTTAAAAGCCAAAAACAAGATGGTGATGCATGCGCAGTGCCGGAAACTTGGCTTCTGCGCATGTGCAGAAGAAAAAAAAATAAAAAAATTCCCCCAAAATTTTTTTTTCAAAAAAAAATTTTTTTTTTAAAAAAATATTCCAAAAAAAAGATGGCGGCGTCCACGGACCGGCACCGACCGAACCGGATCCTTGACGTCACTGTGACGTCACCAGTGGGTTGCTACCAGTTCGACTGAACCGGTCTGAACCGGGAGGAACCCACCTCTGTCCTCAACCTTACGACTACTACTGAGCGTTTAAATTCCCATTGACTGCTTATCAAAATAAACAAATAAATTCAGAGCCAGGATCAAAAACCTGACAAAGATACCAGGGCCATCAGGATTTCTGAGCACATCACCAAAGATGATCTCAGAAAGCTGTACAGTCAGAAGTGGATTCATCCACTGCACTCATATAAGCTTTGACATGTGAATTAGGACAAAAAGATTATGGTATCATAAAGTAAGAACCTACCTTAGTATTAACAGCAATTGACGGAGTTTAGATGTAGGTGAAAAGGGTGTAGAGTTATTAGAAATGACAGATGAGCCCAGATACAGTGAAAATAGATTCTCTCTCTCTCTCTCTCTCTCTCTCTCTCTCTCTCTCTCTCTCTCTCTCTCTCTCTCTCTCTCTCCCTCTCCCTCTCCCTCTCCCTCTCCCTCTCTCTCCCTCCCTCCCTCCCTCCCTCTCTCTCGTTCCCTCCCTCCCTCTGTCCTTCTCTCTCTCCCTCCCCCCCTCCCCCTCTCTCTCAAAGAGAGAGATGAGTCAGTGACTTACACAGTCCATTTTCTGGATTTACATTGTGCATAGAACCACAAGCCAACCAAAGGGGCTGGGATCAGGTAAAAAAAGGCCATAGTGAAATGCTTAATTCAAATCAAATATTTTTATTAAGACCTTTGACTAGCCTTTGCAGTAAAAAAGAGAAATAGTTTGACAAAACAATTCATTATTGGAAAAGGGAAGAAAACAATAGGACAATAAAACAGTGTATATACTTAAAAGTTGTGTGCAGTTGTATACCTGGGGGATACTTGGCTGCATGGTAGGTGAATGTAGGGTTAGCATCCCTTAAAAAAATAACAAATGTAAAATTAATCTGTGCGGCCCTTGTATTTGAAAATGATTGGGGATATCAGACCACTTCATAAAAAGGATACTGTATGACATGAGCAAGAGTTTATCTAAGATTAAAACTGGCCAGGCTTAGCTTGTTAGGTGAATGTAGTTTCTAGTCTGTAACCAACATGGTTAGTAGGCCTGTTGAGTAACACAGCCCAGCCAATTATGCTTGATAAATGGCAAAACAACTTGATTCATTCACTTCTCAAAAATTGCCAACTTATAGATCCCAGGACTCTTCACAATTGCCCAGGCTGACAGATATTGGAGAAATTCATCATTAAGCATCATCTAGATGCTGGCTGGGGAATTCTGGGAGCTGAAGTCCACATATCTTAAAGTTACCAAGGTTGAGAAACACTGAGCCATAGATTCCCTTCTCTTGCTTTTTCTCCATTGTTCTCCATTTTCTTAAACAATGATGAGCCAAATGTCTTGGGAAAAAAATCACAATTGGATAGAAAATATCTACATGGTTTCCTGCTGATACAAATGGCCTGTATTCATCGCTATAAAAAGAAAGAAAAGAAATCTAAATAAAGATGAATGGGAGCTACATGGATTCTGACAAATGTGCTTTGGGCTATACAGCTGAGTCTGTTAGTGGAGGAAGATAGCAACCTACAGATCTCTTTTGTTCAATACCGGTGATCCTAGTATGATCAGTAGGTGTGATGGAATGTCGTTCAGATTCCCAGGAGGGAGGTAGTGCATCCCAGAGGATTAAGAGACAATACAGTTTAGATCAGGGGTCCCCAACCTTTTGGACCTCAGGGACCACCAAGGTCATAATTTTAAATCCCGCGGACCACCAAATTCATAATTTTAAATCCCACGGACCCTAATTCATAATTTTAAGTCCCGCAGACCACTAATATGATTTTTTTTAAGATAAATACATTTGTAAAATAATGATCAGAGAACTTCCATTTTATTAATATGAAATGCACACCTATTTAATATAACAAAATTATAAATGCTTATTTAATTATAACAAAATTGTAAATGCTTATTTAATCATAACAAAATCTTTAAAGGTTGTTTTAATTGTAACAAAATTATTAAAGTTAGTGTAATTATTACAAAATAATTGAAGCTGATTTGACTGTGGCTTACTGATGTTGTTGGGAAAGTCAGTCCCATATTCCAGAGCTGTAGCTGTAGTCCCTCCGCTCTCCTCCCCTCCCTTCCCACCGTTCCTTTCCTTCTTTGCTTTCTTTTTCTTCCGCTGCTTCTTTTC
>QLTV01002567.1:2689006-2736702 GCA_003457575.1 Thermophis baileyi
CTTCCCTTTCCCTTTCCCTTTCCTTTCCTTCTTTCCTTTCTTTTCCTTCTTTCCTTCTCTTTCCTTTCCTCTTCTTTCCTTCTTTTGTTTCCTCTCCTCTCCTTTCTTTTCCTTTTCCTTTTCCTGCACCCGGGTTGAGGAGCTGCTCCAGGATGACCAAAGGGCCAGTCCTGTGACTACCACAGCTCTGGAATATGGGACCGGCCCATGGTGGGGCTGGAAATCTCCACCATAGGGGATGGCACGTGCAATGTGCAATTTTGCAGGTGGTGAAACGTGCAAAAAGGAGCGCAGCCCTCGCCGGCCGGAATGAAATAATGGTGCTGTTGCGGTGGGGGGGGCGCACAAGTGGGCCGAAGCTGGGGTTGCGATGGCTGGAAGCTGTGGGAGCAAAGCGCTACTTGCACTTGCACGGCATCAGCATTCTGCCTCGGTATATTTGCGCCAGCCGGTGGTGTAAGGCAGCCCTCGTCTCCTGTCGCTTGGGACTCAGAGAGGTAAACGGCATCTGGTCTGGGGAGTAGCCAGGGTTTGCTGTCCATTGCTGACACTAGCTCGGCCCCCTGCAAACTCTCGTCTCTTGAGGAGTGCTCGCTGAAGCAGCACAGGAAACTTCGGCCGGGCTCCTCGAGAGACGAGAGTTTGCAGGGGTCCGAGCTAGCGTCCGCAATGGACAGCAAACTCCAGCTGCTCCCCAGACTGGATGCCGTTTACCGCTCCGAGTCCCAAGCGACAGAAGATGAGGGCTGCCTTGTGCCACCAGCTGGTGCAAATATACCGAGGCGGAATGCTGATGCCACACTACAGCAGAGAGAAGCAGCC
This sequence comes from Thermophis baileyi, assembly GCA_003457575.1. Classification (NCBI taxonomy): domain Eukaryota; kingdom Metazoa; phylum Chordata; class Lepidosauria; order Squamata; family Dipsadidae; genus Thermophis; species Thermophis baileyi. The sequence continues at coordinate 2,689,829 of QLTV01002567.1, forward strand.
GGAGAAAATCTAGCAGGCGCTTTCTCTTGGGCCTCCCACCCAGAGGCCTCGCAGAAGGAGAGATGTAGGCCCGAAAGGCGGCTGAACTCCCCCCCCCAGGCAGCCGTTCGGCTGAGCGCGGCGAGTTCTTGGTCTTACCTTCCTGTTCCAGCTTGTGTTGCTCGCACCGCTATACTCAAGGTGAGGTTTGCGCTCGGCCTTAAGAGTGGGGGCTGGCATATGGGTGGGGTGATGTTGGGCGGTGCAGCCTTGTGTTCCCGCGCGTGGGCTGGATTAATTGCTCTTGGCCATATCCGGCCCAGGGGCCAAGATTTCTCCACGGACCACCAAAATTTTCTCACGGACCACCAGTGGTCCACGGACCACCGGTTGGTGACCTAGGGTTTAGATCATTTGTGGGAGAGAAAGGATGAAGACAGCTCCTCCCTAACAGTTCCCAAAGTATATGTTTTACGGTGCACATAGTTTGATAAGATTAATGACTACAGATGTGGAACAATTTTTAAAGAAATCCACTTAAAAGAATTGCAATGTGTTTTTCTTGGTTTGTGGGCCTGGGCAGTAGGACCCCAAAAATGATCAATCTGGGATATATTGACATTCCACTCAATATTTTTTTTTTTCGTGCTGTGCCCAGCATAGATCCTTTCCAGCACTTTTGCTAACAGAAAATGTTTCAAGTGATGCTCTGCAGCTTCACTTCTTGCAGCTCACTATCCAAGGTTGCCAAGCTGCCCTGCCCTCTCCCAGTTTTTAAGAAGACCTTTTGTCCAAAATAGTATAGGGCAGGGGTGTCAAACTCAAGGCCCGTGGGCCGAATCCGGCCCAGAGGGTGCTTAAATCTGACCCGCGGGGCCGCCATGGAAATAGCGAAGGACCGGCCCACATTGCCTCTGCCAGCAAAAACAGAGCTCGGGAGGGCAGCCCTCTCGAGCTCCGTTTTCGGCCGCGACAGCCTCCTGCAGCCCTCTGCCAGTGAAAACAGAGTTCTGTTTTGGCTGGCAGAGGGCTGCAGGATGATCCCCCCAGCCCCGCCCGGGCCACCACAGATGCCCCCAACATGAGTGACATTGAGCTGGCCATGCCCACCCTGACCATGCCCCCCCGCCCCTCCCCCAAGGTGAAACACAACCCTGATGTGGCCCTCAATGAAATCGAGTTTGACATCCCTGGTATAGGGACTCTTGCTTGGTATAGGGGATTGGACTAGAAGACCTCCAAGCTCCTTTCCAAATTCTGTTATTTTGTTATTCTGTTCCTGGCCAAAACAGAAAACAAAGCTGTCAATTCAATGGCTGCTAGCACACAGCTACCACTGCCCATTGCAAAAAAAAAAAAAAAAAGAGTGGGCATTCTTCCTGCTGGTATTGCGCTTCTGTCACCCCCCTACAACACTGAGAACTTGCTCAAGATACACTCAGTGATCAGTCCTGCAGCTGGAGATTATGGGAGAGAGCAAAAAATCAGTCCTGGGGAAAAAGCAGAGCACATTTCAAGGAAACTTAATTAATATTGGCCTTCTGAATTGAGAAGCGTGGGAAAAGCTTCAGAGCAGTTGCTCAGCTCTGGAAAACACTTTGAAGACCGTCGATGTCAGGCAGATAAACCCTCCTGTATATATTCTCTATCTGTTCTCTTTTATGCTGAAATGTCTTCCAAAGGGAAGAGAATTTCGGAGAATTTCTTAAGAGGTGGAATGGGGTGGAATTCTTGCCGTTATTTATTTCAAGGGTTCCAAGAAGCATTTAAGGAATGCATTCTGTCTTCCGTTGCACAGTTCTGAGCCCTGCAGCCTACAGCCTCCTTGGCTTCCTCTATTTTAATTCTTCTTCTTTTTTTTTTTTTCAAATTTTGTTAAACGTTTTTGGTAAGGTAAAAAGGAAATGCAAACAAAAGTGAAGAAAATGAAAGCAAGAGAAAGAGAGATGCAGAAAGAGATAAAAAGAAAGAAAAATTGAGTGATTTCCATTTTTTTTCCAGTGCAGTAGAATACAAAAAAATAGCAATAGCAATAGCAGTTAGACTTATATACCGCTTTACAGTGCTTTACAGCCCTCTCTAAGCGGTTCACAGAGTCAGCATATTGCCCCCAACAATCTGGGTCCTCATTTTACCCACCTCGGAAGGATGGAAGGCTGAGTCAACCTTGAGCCGGTGAGATTTGAACCGCCGAACTGCAGCTAGCAGTCAGCTGAAGTAGCCTGCAGTGCTGCACTCTAACCACTGAGCCACCTTGGCACCTTTTGCTCTACATTTCTACCCATTTCTATAACAACAAAGTCATTCTAATCATCAAAACCTAAAACTTTTTTTTTAAACTTTCAAACACAAAAACCAGAAGTGGTTTCCAAATAGAAACAAAAGTAGAGAAATTCTTCTCTTTAATTAAGACAGTCAATTTCATCATCTTGGCCAAATCCATCACCTTCACTTTCATTGTGGGAATGAGTGTATGTTTCCATCTTTGGACAGAGTCTCGCTATTAACACATATAGTAATAAAGTTCCAAATTTTCTTTTAAGTTCTTTGTCCATCAGAACCTAAGGGGAAAACATCTGGTTTCATTTTTATATTTCTTTTAAGGATCTTCTGAATTAGCATAAAAATCGGACCCCAATATTTCTTTGCTTTGTCGCAAGTCCACCAAAGATGCTAAAGAGAACCCTCTTTACAAGGCATCGTCTATTTTAATTCAAACTGGGGGAAAGGCATCAGAAAGAATCTCCATCCGGGGGTCTTTTTTGGTTGAGTTGCTTCTGCTGTGGCTAAGCCTGTTTCTCCTTTCTGGGGAAAATTCATGTCACGTTCCGATCGTCAGCAAGGACTTCAGACAGAGCCAAAGATGGTTAACTGACAAACTTTATCCAACAAGCTGTAACAACTGGCACAGAATGACAAAGATGCAATAGGCAAAGTCAGTGCTAACGTGGTTAATCCCTCCACCCTTTAAATAGCATCAGCTCCACCCCCATGCTCCACCCCCAGGTCCCACCCCTATAACTCCCCACCCCTTACGTGACATCCCGTGACGATTCAGCCCCATGTGCAGGCCATGCACGCTGCGGACGCACCATGCAGGCCTCACCGCCCATCCAGCCAGCCCTAGCAAGCTTTGTATGGTCCTGGACACAGCAGGGAAGGCTGCCAGGGCTGCCCCACAACCGGTACATCCTTCGCGAGCCGCAGAAGCCACACGCCACTCAGCTGTGTAGCGCGCAGGGCAGTGTTGCCATGCCGGTAGGCACGGGTTGTGGCACAGCATGTGGCCATAGCCACGCCTCCTAGCTGGCGGCTCCCGGCGCGGCTGACAGCATGGCGGGTGGGCGTGGCCATGCCTCCCAGCTGGCGGCTCCCAATGCAGCATGTGAGCAAGGGCCCCATGGAAGTCCGTTCCAGCTGGCAGCTCCCGGTGTGGCATGCAGCCAAGGTCCCCGTGAAATTGGCAGCCCCGGCGACCCAAGGGCTGACATGTGGCCCCCCTACCACTGGGACGACATCTGGAATTCAAAGGATATGGTTAGCCCCCTCCTGTGTACTGGCCACCCCCCTGCCTGGTTTGCCCGGATTATGGCAATGGAACCGGTTTACCAATCGGGGAGCGCTAACGTCCTCGGTTTGTACCCACAAGGCCTCCAACAGGGGGTACCCCTTCCATTGCACCAGGTACTGTAGGAGGTCCCTGTGCCTAGAATCTGGTCTACCTCATAGTGCCATTTCCTGCCCTCCCAGATAGGTCGGGGTGCCCAGACTGGGGGTCCCCGCAAGGTTGTTGTCTTGACTGGGCGGAGGAGGCTACTATGGAACACCGGGTGGGTTTTGCCTAACAGTGGAGGGAGTTTGAGTTCCACTGTAACTGGTTTAATGACTCGTATGATTGGGAACGGGCCTAGGAACTTTGGGGCCAGTTTCCGGCAGGGTACCTGAGTTTCAGGTACTTGGTGGAAAGGTACACTTGGTCTCCCATGTGAAACGGGGCTTGCGGACTGCGTTTCTTATCGGCATGCACTTTGTATGTGTCTGCCGCCACCCGTAAGGCCTTCCTAACCTGTTCCCACACCCGTTGCATATGAGCAAGCCATTCTTGCAGGCTCACGTCAGTAGGAGGCTCCCGCGAGCACTCAGAACAAAATTGATGCCATTCACTACCCGGAAAGGGGTGAACCCCATACTGCTATGGACCGCGTTGTTATAAGCCACCTCGGCAAAAAGCAGTAGGTCGGCCCAGTCCATTTGTTGATACTGCACATAGCAGCGGAGGTATTGTTCCACCATTACGTTGGTCCTCTCTACTGCTCCGTTGGTGGCTGGGTGAAACGTGGAACTCAGGCCCTGAGAGGACCCCACCATCTTCAGGAAGTTGCGCCAAAACCTGGCGGTAAACTGTATCCCCCCGATCGGAGATTAACCTTTTGGGAACGCCATGCAGGAGGTATATGTGAGTCACGAACAGCTTTGCTAGCTTCCTAGCTGATGGGAGGCTGGAACAGGCCACGAAATGGGCCTGTTTCGAAAACAAGTCAATCACTGTCCATATCACAGTATTGCCACGGCTCTCTGGGAGTTCGACAATAAAATCCATGGCCAGTTCCTCCCATGGCCTGATAGGGTTTGCCACAGCTGTAGAAGGCCGGGAGGCTTCCCTGGCTGGTTTTTCATGGTGGCACAGACGGTGCAGCTCCGAACGTACTCTTCCAGCTCCTGTTTCATTCTGGGCCACCAAAACGGTCAGTTTGTTAGGTGAAGGGTTTTCAGGAACCCAAAGCATCCCGCGGCATCTTTGCAGTACAGCCACGCATTGGGACTCGGGAACGTATATTTTAGAGCCCTTCCATGCCAGACCGTCACTCTGTGTCAGAACCTGTTGGTTTGCCTGGAATCAAGAATTGGTGAGCAGGGTGGCTCGTATGGCCTGGACTATGTCGTCCGAGACCCCACCACTCTGGGACAGTCCCAGTGCCTGGTCGGCCATACGGGCCGCGTGCGGCGGTGGAATCATGGCGTGTACCACCAACTAATCCAGTTGGTTTTCCCTGTCTATATTTGGGTGTAAAGTTTTGAAAGACATTTGCAATCAGCTCTTTTCCAACCCTCACTCTAACACCAAGGTCAGGGTTTGGTGTCTCAGAGCACCAAATTGTAGAAGCTCCTTAGCTTTCACTTTATTTTTCCTTGCATTATTCTAGCATGTGGGAGGAGAAGCAATGGCTCAGAGGTTAAAGTTACTGAGCTTGTCATCTGGAAAGGTGAGAGTCCAGGTTCAGAACCCAAGCACCTCGTAATGGGGTCAGCCCCCATTACCTGCCCCAGCTTCTCCCAACCTAGCAGTTCAAAAGCATGCAAATGTGAGTAGATAAATAGGTACCACTTCAGTGGGAAAGTAACAGCGATCTGTGCCCCTTGGTGTACAGTCATGCTGGACATATGATCACAGAAAGGTCTTTGGACAACGCTAGCTCCCTCGACTAAGAAATGGAGATGAGCACCAACCCCTAGAATTGGACACAACTGTACAGGGGAAACCTTTACCTTTACCTGTATTCTAGCATGCAAGTAGAGACAAGCCAGGCATGGGATGGGATGGGGTTCTCCTCTGGGCATATCTTCTCTTCCTAGATGATAGTGTCAAGATCTGGAGGCCATTCCACCCTTCGCATGGATATGCCCAAGGGTGCTACAAAACCAGAGCCGATAAAATGCTCTCAAATGCTCTTGGTTATGATATTCCAGCCTCTTTTGATTGCACCGAAATGTTGCAAGAATTTAAAAAAAAAAATCCAAGAACTGAAACGCTTTGCATTTGTTATATAGAATGGAAAAAGCTAAGGTGTGAGTAACATGTGGAAATGCATTGCTTGAATGCTGACCTTCAGCTGACACAAGTCAAGAAAGTTTGGAGAGTACATTTGGGTCAGTGATTAATGTGCCCAGTCCAGCCACTGCTAAGGCCAAGCAATCTCTGTCTAAAAATTGTCCTCAATGTGAAAGACTCTTGACCTACTTTCCAGACAATAGCCATGCTCTCTATCGTTCATTCATCATCCAGCTTTCCTCTTTCTCTCAGTAAAGTCCCGTGACCTGCATTGCAACCACTCACACTAACTTCCATCAATCTGTAAGGAACGGATATCATGTTGGCCAACTGTGTTGTTCCATAGCTTTCTTGGCTAAAACCCCTCGTAGTCCAGGGAGAGTTTACTTATCTATAAGAATAAGGTATAAGGAGAGTATTCTTATACGGGGTGTCCTTGACTTACAACTATAATTGGGAATAGGTTGTTAAGCAAGGTTGTTGTTAAGTAAGTCACACCCAATTTTATGACCTTTTTTGGCATAGTTGTTAGGCAATCAGTGCTGTTGTTCAAGTAATCATGTGGTTGTTAAGCAAATTCAGCATTCCCCATTGACTTTTCTGGTCAGAAACTTCCTGGGAAGGTCACAAAAGGTTATCATATGACCCAAAGATTCTGCAACCATCTTTTTTAGAATTTAGAATAACAGAGTTGGAAGGGACCTTGGAGGTCTTCTAGTCCAACCCCCTGCTTAGGCAGGAAACCCTACACCACTTCAGACAAATGGTTATCCAATCTCTTCTTAAAAACTTCCAGTGTTGGAGCATTCACAACTTCTGGAGGCAAGTTGTTCCACTGATTAATTGTTCTAACTGTCAGGAAACTTCTTAGTTCTAAGTTGCTTCTCTTCTTGATTAGTTTCCACCCATTGCTTCTTGCTCTACCCTCAGGTGCTTTGGAGAATAGCTTGACTCCCTCTTCTTTGTGGCAGCCCCTGAGATAGTGGAACACTGCTATCATGTCTCCCCTAGTCCTTCTTTTCATCAAACTAGACATACCCAGTTCCTGCAATTGTTCTTTATATGTTTTAGCCTCCAGTCCCCTAATCATCTTTGTTGCTCTTCTCTGATCTGAAGATTCTGCAACAATCTTGGGGTCATATAAAGGTTTTATAAAGCAGTACTAATATTTCATGTGATCTTGACTCTATGCCTCTGTTTCTTTTCTTGGTCTCTGTCCTGCTACATAACTCCATAGTCCTGGTCTTCCTTAACTATGTTAAGACTGAAACTCACAGCAACAACAGCTAATCCAACCAACCAACCAACACATTTCCTAATACCTCACTAAAAAGTAACAAATCCAAAGATGATCCATTTCTCAGATGCCATGTTAGGGAAAAACAAGTCCTGCTACTAATGATGATGTATCCAAAGGCAGAAAAAAACCTGAGTTGAGATTCTTTCCTCTGAATTCAAAATGAAGATGCTTAGAGAAGGTTGTGCACTAAGAAGCTTTCATTATAAAATATATTTTGGCTCAATCGGAATAAATATCCATCAAGAATCATCAGGAACAAATTTGATGAAGGAAAAGTAGCAAGAAACCCTTCTTAACTCCATGTGGCTACCATGTGGGGTGTTTTTTTTTTTCCACTCCAGGGCTTCCTAAATCTCAGGTCAGGAGAACCGAAGACATTTAAAGTGATTAAGTAGCATCAATTGCTTGTACCTCTCCTAGTTGATCAGTCACAAAAAGGTGAGCTGACACCCATCTGAGCTGGAGCTGAAGCCAAAGCACAGAAGAGGTTAATGCATTAGTAATGGGGCGGGGCGGAGAGAAGTCGGTCTTGGAAGAGGGACAGCTGTCTCCATGGCTTAGCTTTGGCTGCATTGTCATGTTGGCTCCATTTCCAGTTAGCTCAGCTGTTTGCTTTGGCTTCTTTACCAAAAAGTGCAGTTCAGAGGGAAAAGAAGAGTTTATAGTTGTCCAGCAATGGAGGGGAAATATCACACATGTGTGCTTTTCACTTGCTCGCTTGAACACTTTTTTTGTTGTTGAACATTTGGGATACTGCATCCAGTTTTGGTTACCACAATATAAATGTTGAGACTCTGGAAAGAGTGCCGAAAAGGGTGACAAAGATGATTAGGAGGCTGGAGGCTAAAATATATGAAGAACGGTTGTAGGAATTGTGTATGTCTAGTCTAGTGAAAAGAAGGACAAGGGTGACATGATAGCAGTGTTCCAATATCTCTGGGGCTGCCACAAAGAAGAGGGGGTCAACCTATTCTCCAAAGCACCTGAAGGCAGGACAAGAAGCAATGGATGGAAACTAATCAAGGAGAGAAGCAACCTAGAACTAAGGAGGAATTTCCTGACAGTGAGAACAATTAACCAGTGGAACAATTTGCCTCCAGAAGTTGTGGGCGCTCCATCACTGGAGCCTTTTAAGAAGAGACTAGACAGCCATTTGTCTGAAATAGAATAGGACCGTGATGGCGAACCTATGGCACGCATGCCCAAAGTGGCACGCGGAGCCATGTCGCCTGGCACACGCGGCATCGGCCATTCCTCTTCTGGGTTTCTGGTGCGCATGCACACACAATGATCAGCTGGCCTTTGCGTGTGCAGCAGTGCTAGAAACCAGAAGAGTTGGTCTTCCATTTTTCCGCATGAGCATGCGCCCTGGCCAGCTGATTGGCACGTGCACATGCACGGCAGTAACTGGAAGACTTGTTGGCTGGCACGCATGTGCGCACCGGAAACCAGAAGTTCATTTTCCAGTGCATGCATGCCCCCTGGGCAGCTCCTCTTCCTGGTCGTGGCCCAGACGAGCGCGCGTGCACGCATAGCACTCGTGCGTGCAAAGTGCTCTCTTTTCAGCACTTGGTGCCAAAAAGGTTCGCCATCACTGGTATAGGGTCTCCTGCTTGAGCAGGGGGTTGGATTAGAAGACCTCCAAAGTCCCTTCCAACACTGTTATTCTGTTAATTCTGGACAGAAGTCTATAGTCAGCATAAAACAAGCATAGCTTTTTGCTAGAAACAAACCCTTTAAAGCTTGGAAGATGGGGTTATTAAGATTCAGGCAATGCTGCGCTGTTCTTTGATGGAGAAGAAGGGATGCAACAGAAGCAGATCCAGAGCAGACCTCTTACCAGACTGAAAGCTACATTGTCCTTAGGCTGCCGAGATCCACATTCCTAAGCTGGGGAATTTGGCCAAGGCAAAATTTGGCCAAGTGAATTTCATTTCACTTCATTGCCATTTGGGGGTATTTAAAATTGAACATAATAAATAGCTTTCCTCTCTTAGTTCATGTACTATAGGTAGTCTTCAACTTATGACTAGAATTGGGACCAGAATTTTCATTGCTAAGCTAGGTGGTTGTTAAGTGAGCCCTGGCCAATTTTATGACCTTTTTTTTTTTGCCATGGTTCAGTGAATCACTGAAGTTATTGTGTGAATCACACGGTCCTTAAGCAAATCCAGCTTTCCCCATTGATTTTTCTCGTCAGAAGCCAGATGGGAAAGTCACAAATGCCAATCACATGTCCCAGAGACACTGTAACCATTGTAAATATATGCCAGTTGCCATATGGTGATCATGTGACCATAAGGATGCTGCAATGGTTGTAAGTGTGAGGACCAGTCATAAGTCACTTTTTTCAGTGCTGTTTTAACTCTGGTCTCTAAACAAATGACTGAAGCCAAGGACTACTGTAATTCCCTTCTCCTGGAGTATTATAAATTGGCAACAATTTTTGATGGCCTGTAGACAAGAAACCAGAAGGTTCTAGTGATTCTGCAGGTGTGGGCTCTGATTTCAGAGCCAATCTCAGATCTGATCAGGGAGGAGAAGTTTGCACATCTGAAGAGATCTGGGTCCTGGGAAGTGGCAGAAGAGAGGTGTCCATCTCCCCAGGTTTCTACATCCTTCTTACATCTCCTTTGAATTTCTCAAGTCAGAGAAATCATGCCAATGGTCCTGCAAGAAGAGGGTGAAGCAATTAAAAACCATATTATCTTCCCCATCTTGAATATGGGTTAAAATCAGAGGTGGGTTTCAGCAGGTTCTGACCAGTTCTGGAGAACCGGTAGCGAAAGTTTTTTTTTCTGAATAAAGTTTTTTATTTTTATAGACAAACAAACATACAATACATAATTAATCCATCAGTGCATCATCTGCGTGCTTCTTCTGTGCCTTCTCCCTATTCCCCTGTTATTTCTCATATCCTAGTATTTATCATTTCATTTGTTATAACATTTCACCCCTCTCTCTTTACAATAGAAAATTTTGAGTAGTTCGGAGAACCGGTAAATACCACCTCTGACTGGCCCCGCCCCCATCTATTCTCTGCCTCCAGAGTCCCAGCTGATCGGGAGGAAATGGGGATTTTGCAGTAACCTTCCCCTGGGGTGGGGAGGGAATGGAGATTTTACAGTATCCTTCCCCTGCCACGCCCACCAAGCCACGTCCACAGAACCGGTAGTAAAAAAAAATTGAAACCCACCACTGGTTAAAATCAGTTCTGCCCCCCAAATCCAGCAGAGGTGAATGTCTTTTTCTTCCAGAAAATCCTAGATAGGGCATCAATTTGCTAGTATTATATATGTCCCTGGAACCACTAGACCCCACCCCAAAAGAACCCTGAAGTTGCATAGAGAAAGTCTTCACCAAATGCCAAGAAGTCTCTTCATGCCATCTTCATCCCTCTCCCTCCCAATGTTTGAAAAGCAAGAGCACCAGTTCTTGGCGGCTATTCCAAAATAGCCATGTGAGCATGCAACTGAAGTGGCAAAATTCCACAGATGTTTAATTTGAAAGCTGGACCAAGAACAAATCTGTGCTTTGAAAACTGAACAGTGTGTAACCAGCCCTACAGCTTGTGACAGAAAATTGTGCCGTAAGTTGTGACAAACGCTTGTATCCTGAATCTCTCGCCATTCAGTTCTATGGATTGACCCCTTTGGGTTTTAGTGTTTTGAGAGAAAGGGAGTCACAGGGGGGGAAAGGCTGCCTTATTCACTGCAATAACGATTCTGCGTTATTACATCAGAATCAATAATGATTCTGACGTGGTGGCTCAATGGCTAAGACGCTGAGCTTGTCGATCAGAAAGGTCGGCAGTTCAGCGGTTCGAATCCCTAGCGGCGCATAACAGAGTGAGCTCCCATTACTTGTCCCAGCTTCTGCCATCCTAGCAGTTCGAAAGCACGTAAAAAATGCAAGTAGAAAAATAGGGACCACTTTGGTGGGAAGGTAACAGCGCTCCGTGCGCCTTCGGCATTTAGTCATGCCGGCCACATGACCATGGAGAGGTCTTCGGACAGCGCTGGCTCTTCGGCTTTGAAACGGAGATGAGCACCGCCCCCTAGAGTCGGGAATGACTAGCACATATGTGCAAGGGGAACCTTTACCTTTACCTTTTTAACGATTCTGCATTCTTAGCTGCTCCTCCCACAGCCGGTTTAGGATTCAGAAGCAGGACTAGAAATCCCCCATTCCAGGTTTCCAACATCATAAACTGCAGGGTTTCGTGAAGGATCTGGTGCCGGTTTTGCTTAACTCCAATTCTTCCCCATTCCTCTAAGGCTGTGGGGTTCAATCTTGAGTGTGCTGACTTAGAAGAAAGACCCATTAAGTCAGTGGGGTTGACTTTCAACTAAATGGGCATTGTCATAACCAGTCATTGGATTCCTTGGTGCGTTGTAGGAGGCAAATGACCACACTGTTCAAGCTCTTTGAATAAAAGCAAATTGAAAGAATAACTCTGCAAAAAATGGACCTATGGCTAAAACAAGATTGTTGATCTACTTTATGCCCCGGTGGCTTTTGTACATGGTCACAGCAGGCATGTTCGTGCTGGGTGGGAATGAAAGAACATTCTTTTTCTAAAACGGCTTGCCACCTGCAAAGCTTATATTAAAATAACCCAACACTACAAATCAGGATTGGGTGATCTCTGGCTTTCTGTGGACCTTTACTTCTCACTAATTCTAACCAGGGGTGGGTTCTAACTTACCTCACTGTCGGTTCGCTTCCTCCCGCGCCTCTTGGCCGCGCCTCGTGGACGTGCGCGTGCACATGCGCAGTGCAAAAAAATTCAAAAAATTCAAAAAAATAAAAAATGCCGAAAACAAGATGGCAACGCATGCGCAGTGCTGGAAACTCGGTTTCTGCACATGCACAGAAGAAGAAAAAATAAATAAAAATTTCAAAAAAAGCAATTCAAAAAATTTTTTTTAAAAAAGATGGCGGTGCCCACAGACCGGCACCAACCAAACCGGATCAGTGATGTCATCGTGACATCACCAGCAGGTCACTACTGGTTCGGGCAAACCGGTCCGAACCAGGAGGAACCCACCTCTGATTCTAACCAGCATGGCCAAAGGGGAGGATCCTTAACAACTGCAATACCCAGAGTGTACATGTTGCACACACTGTCATGGGATAAATGCACAGGTCTAGGATAGGATTTTCTCTCTGTGTGCCTTTGAGTCGGTGTTGGCTTCCGATGATGGCCTGGACTGTCCCTGCAGTTTTCTTGGCAAGATTTCAGAAATGGTTTGCCATCGATTGCTTCCTAGGGCTGAGAGAGAGAGAGAGAGAGAGATTGGCCCCATAGTCGCCCACTAAGGTAGACTACAACTCAAAATCTCCAGACCAGATTTCTAGCCTGTTACCTTAATCACCACGTCATTGCTCATCCTGACAGTGAGAACAATAAACCACTGGAATGGCTTGCCTTCATAAGTTGTAGGTTGCCTCCATCACTGGAGGCTTTTAAGAAGACATCCATTTGTCTGAAATGGTATAGGGTCTCCTGCTGGACCAGAAGACATCCAAAGTCCCTTCCAACTCTGTTATTCTGCTCAAACTGGTTGTTTTAAGATAGGCTGTTGATTGATTACACGCCATCAAGTCATTGTCAACTCTTAGTAATTGTATGGATAGATCTTCTCCAGATGATTTCTCCTAAACTGGTCCTTCAGCTCTATCAATGGTGCACTCATCACTACTGAAACAAGGTCTATCCCCTTTGTTGCTGGTCATCTTCTTCTCTTTCCTTCCACCTTTCCCAGCATTAGAACCTCCTCCAAAGAGTTAGGGTCTTTGCATACTATGTCCAAAGTAGGACATATGTTGCTGAGGAAATCTGCAATGGGATCACTTTCAGTGAAATTTCAGCTGAAACAACTCCTCCGTGTGAATCAAAGCTTTATTTCTCAAGGCACATGGATAGCAGCTGCTGTTAGAAAATCAGAGTGACTGATCAAAGCAGATCAGCTCTGCTTAAGGAGGAGGTCTGGTCAAAGAGGTTGACAACATATCTACACGCTCTCAAGAGAAGAGAAGGATAGGTGGGTAGATAGAAGGGCTGTCTGTTGCATCAGATTGGATGGGGGAAAGGTACTTTGAATGTGTTTGGGAGCTCTATATAATAGCTACATCTTTTCCTAGGATCTTATGGCTACCCTCCACAGTTCCAATACAAAGGCAGGGAAAACAAAAAGATTTAGTTTAAGGAATATATGCAACTCACAGTCACTCTGCAGTTCCTTTTTTTCCTTCAAGTCAAAAACACTGTCCAGGCCTGGTAAATAAGTTTATAACAATTAATTGGGATACTTTTAATTTCACAAAGAAACATACCAATAGTAACTTCTTAATCTGACAGGCCTCCTGAAAATATTTCACCCATAATTGCTCATTAGAAAAATTATTAGGCCCCAAAGTAGGTGGTGATCTTTAATGCCATAACCTTGCCCCAAAGACTTATCCTAGCAAAGTGTTTGTTGCTAACATTCAGTTCAATAAAGAGGCATTATTAATGTTTGTCTTGGGCTGCACTGTTGTGCCAGAATTTGTACAGACAAAAAGTCAGCTTTGCTTGAGAGAAGATGCGGACATCATCAAGGATCTCTTTCAAAATTAGATCTACCCAGGGCATCTGTGAGCTCTGGTGCTTCCCTAGTCCTTCCCATGATTGTCCTTGTTTGTTCTCGAGGTACAGTTTAGCCTTCAACCTCAATTGCCCACCTACTTCCTCTTATCTCCTTCCAAAATGACTGTGCAAACATTTTCCCCCCTCACCAGATGAAGCTCCTTCTGGGCTGGAGAAGGCAAGAGCCAAGCAGAACGGAGGAAGTATAATATTTGCACACAACTCATTAGTTGAATTCTCATCCCCAAGACTTAGCAAGAGTGTGATCTGGAACATCTCTTAACAAATAACAAGCAGAAGGCTGTCAGATAGAAAGCAAGCATCAGGTCTTCCAGTAAGGGTAATTACCCGTCACTTCTTAAAGTCAAAGAAAAGAAGAGTTGAGCCACTGCCACAGATGCCATCTGAAATGGATGGGAGACTCATTATTAGAACCATGTGCTTTCATGTATTTAATTGGAAGATGAATTAATGAAAGGTTTGCCTGGTTAACTGGACAGTTTTGTTTGGAAAGTCATTTTAGCTTTGCAGAGAGGATGTAATTTTTTTTCTTTTTCTTTTCTAAATTACACATATAATTAAACTAAGACAAGCTTGTATTGGTGCTACATTTGATATGGGTATTCAGATCACCAAAGGTCAGATTTACATCTTTGATTTAATTTGCCAAGGAGATTTGTATTGCCAAATTGATTCAATTGCTCATCTATTCAATGTCAAGTGCCTTGAGTCTGAACTGTCCAAGCCGTTGACAGCCAAAAGAGTAGAAGCAGCATCAAAGCTTTCATAATGGTCAATATGATTGATCAGTATAAACTGGAAACGCACTGATCATTAAATCAATCAAATAGCAATGGGGTAAATGCAGCACATCACAACAATAGGGTAATTTTGTTCAAAGGTTTTATACAGAGGGAAATCCGATAGAATCCCAAAGGTGTTTTTTCAAAAGGAACTGGACTTTCTGTGTTTTTTCCTCTTGAAGACATTACGCTTCTCACCCAAGAAACATCTTCATGAACTGAAGATGCTTCTTAGATGAGAAGAGAAAGGTCTTCAAAAAAAAAAAGAACACAGAAAGTCCAGTTGCTCTTTTTGTTCTGTCCTCACTGCACATCTGTGTGCAGCTCGACATGCAGCTAAACCCACCTGTCCTCCAATAAAACAGACCATGTGCGTGGATCTGAATGCTTTGTTGAAAGAACAGGACATGGTGAAACTGGGGAAAATAGGGATACATACAATGAGAACCAAATACAAGATAGACAATACTGAGTTACTGCTGAACATAACAATTAATAAATACAAGCAATTTAAATTTTGCCAGCAATGCTCTGTGTGTGGGATGGGTTTGTCCTTGGATGACCATGTGCCACGGATTAAGATGGATTCTTCTTTGTGCTTCTGCCTTCTCCAAATGCTAAAGGAAAATGGAGTCTGGCTTCCCAGTGTGCACTTGGTTTGAGAGTGTGGGCTGATGGGTAAGTGGGTTGGGTCAGCTTCAAACAATATACTGGGCATATTTGTCCCTCTGGCCACTAGATGGGGCTAGAGAGCAACAACAGTATATAAAAGTTATATGCTGGGGCATGACACTTTTGAAAGAGCACCTTTGGGACAACCATGATCTGGATGACTGACAGACTCCATAGACATCTGATAGAATCATTTTCAAACTGAATCTTTGAATCAAATCTTCACAAGAGCTTGGTATCCAGTGAAAAAGGGAGGTATTAACTGAGGAAAGTTCTAGAGTGGAACATATGTTAAAGTGCTGTTCCCAAAGATTATTCATTTCAGAGCTAGCTTCCCAACACATTTCAGATTTCTTCCCTCATCAGAAAAACAATTGTGAAACTTTGGCTTGAATAAAGTGCACAGGTCTTCTGTCTGGTACAAATGTTCATTTTTGCAGAAATCAAGTAGCAGAAATTGCTTTGAGAAAGATTGTTTCAAAATGCATGCTGCGACAAACATTGGCTGGATTCATGGAATGTCTTGAGGCCAGTTTCTTTTAATCACGCTTGTTCAGTCAACAGATATAGACTAGAACAGGGTTTCAAACTCAAGGCCCAGGGGCCGGATACGGCCTGCGGGGTGCTTAGATCTGGCCTGCGGGGCCGCCCTGAAAACAGCAAAGGACTGGCCCGCGGTGCCTCTGCCAGTGAAAATGGAGCTCAGGAGGGCCCTCCCAAGCTCCGTTTTCACTGGCAGAGGGTTGCAGAAGGCCGTTGCAGCTGAAAATGGAGCTCGGGCGCCCATTTTCACTGGCAGAGTGCTTGGGTTACCACAGGTGCCCCCAACACGAGTGCTGTTGAGCTGGTCACACACACCCTGCCCCCCGAGGTCAAACACAACCCTGATGCGGCCCTCAATGACATTAAGTTTGACACCCCTGGACTAGACTCACACAACACACTCAGCCATACAGCATGGCAGATGGGCCACCACGGTTGGATTTATGCAACATGCTAAATGTATATTTGCACGATGTGCTAAGCCCTTTGGATAGTTAGCACAAGCATGCGAACATCTAACCCCCTATTTTCAATTATTTCTGGCATGCATTAACTGAAGTGTGAAAATCTGGTTAATTCTTCATTTCAAATTGCAATCAGTGTTAATCAGAAATTATGGTTAACCAGAAATAATAGCTGCTCTGGATTCTCATAATATATTTCATGTTAGAGGACTTGCTAGCTATGGCTAAAAGCTGCCTGGAATGAATGTAAGATATTATGGGCATTTATACTAATCTCCCCAAAATAACTTAAGTGTACAGTGTGAATTATGCAGTGAAAAAAAATCTATTTAAAATAAGTAAAATACTTGAAGTTCACTGTCCCTCATATCTCTAAATGAAATGCTTAGGCAGGATGCAAAATGCATCGTTCAGATACTGTCAGATTCCACCTAACAGCCTCAAGCAGCATGCCCACAGTTAAGGATGATGGACATTGTTGTTTAGCAAAATCAAAGATAGGATGTGGGACCCTATCCCTCCCTGAGATAAATCTACTCCAGATCTAATAAAGTAAAAACAAAAAAGATACCCCTTTTAATTGGCTATGGAGATTTTCAGTCATCCAGGTCATGGTTGTCCCACAGGTGCATTTCAAGAGGCAACTGGACTTTGTTTGTCCTTGAAGACATTTCACTTCTCATCCAAGAAGCTTCTTCGGTTCTGATTGAATGGTGGAGAATGGAAGGAAACTTCTTGGATGAGAAGCGAAACGTCTTCAAGGAAAACAAAGTCCTGTTACCTTTGAAAAAGCACCTTTGAGACCCTTTTAATTGGGCTTACTTGGATGCAAGTATCATCATGTTCAATTTCTAGTATCATCATGTTCAATCACCATATTCAACACTATAAAAAGATAATGAGACTCTAGAAAGGATGCAGAGAAGAGCAACAAAGATGATTAGGGGACTGGAGGCTAAAACTGCAGGAACTGGGTATGTCTAGTTTAATGAAAAGAAGGACCAGGGGTGACATGATAGCAGTGTTCCAATATCTCAGGGGCTGCCACAAAGAAGAGGGAGTCAAGCTATTCTCCAAAGCACCTGAAGGCCAGACAAGGAATAATGGATGGAAACTGATCAAGGAGAGATTCAACCTAGAAATAAGGAGAAATGTTCTGACAGTGAGAACAATCAACCAATGGAACAGAAGTTGCCTTCAGAAGTTGTGGGAGCTTCATCACTGCAGGCTTTCAAGAAGAAACTGGACTGCCATCTGTCAGAAATGGATCTCTTGCTTGGGCAGGGGGATGGACTAGATGACCTACAAGGTCCCTTCCAACTCTGTTAGACTAATTTTGCTTCCCCTCAAGAAACATGGGTAAGATTCATGCAACCTTTAAGTATTGCAGAGGAAGTAACTAAAGTATATCTCATTTATTTTTGACAAAAGTTTCCAGGATGTGAAAAATTCCCTAAGGATTCCTTGATGAGCAAGGTGGTAATTAAACAAAATTTCCTGGAAAAAGAATATGCTAATCACTCAGAATTTGCTAATTAGCCACATACTGAATAGGCCTGGGGTTTGCAGGCAATGTTCATTTGTGAAATAATGGGAAATCTTTTTACTTTATGGGTATGTCAACCAAAAGCATAACGTATTTATTTTCTGACATTTCCTACCTAAAATGAGCAACAATCATATTGAAATGCCCAATGCTGCCGAAAGAAAAATAAAATAGATGTATGGAATCAATCTAAATAAAAGACTTCTCGTCTATAGAACAAGTTCTAAAATCCTTCCCTTAACAATCCCTTGGAAGAAAACTCCTTAGCCCACCAAATGCAGCTACTTTGGTTTTGTTGAGCAATAAGAATAGCAATTTTTAAAAATCAAATGTTATAAATAAATGTGGCAATGGGCATCTTGGGATTTTTTTTAAAGCATGTTTTCCTTTATTCTGTCTGGAAAGCCGAGGAATAATTATCTATTTATCTTTATGATCTTTCTGTCTGTATGTTTATGTTCTACCTTTCTGACAATTATTTAAATTTTGAGTATTATTTAAAACACGAAAGAGAGAAAAGAAAGGACACAATAACACAAAACAAAGCCGCAATGTTATGCAAAAGGGATAGCTTTTAGGATGGATGGATGTGAGCTTTTTACTTCCTTAGCCCATTTAGTATTTATGAATTTGTACTTCAGATAGCTGAATTGTGATTTACAGCCAGTTGGATGAACTAAGGGACTCTGTGAGCCATCTGTGATTTCCAACGGAATACTAGCTTTGCAGCAAGAATGAAATATCCGTGTGCATGCTCACTTTGTAAATCCTCTTTTATTTTTAGGTTTTGGCAGTAGGAACTTTTCAGTCATATCATCATTGCAGAGTGGTGTCTTTTCTCAGGTGTGTCTTAAGTTGCATCTCTGCCCACAGTCAGAAGTTCAATCCTGACCGGCTCAAGGTTGACTCAGCCTTCCATCCTTCCGAGGTCAGCAAAATGAGGACCCAGATTGTTGGGGGCAATAGGCTGATGTTGTAAACCGCTTAGAGAGGGCTGTAAAGCACTGTGGAGTGTATATAAGTCTAAGTGCTATCGCTATTGCTACACAGGAGGGTGTGCGTACAGTCACAAAACAGATCCTGTTCTGCAACAATCTTGTTCACCTTTGAAGTACATTAGTTTTCAGGACCTTGGACAGTTCATTAGGATAATGGAGCATGCTCAGTAGCCACAGAGTGCAGAGCTATGGAATATATTTATTTTGCAGATAGGCATATAATACTAAATAGCGTTTAAGGACCCTTTTATATAGTAAAGGGGAAAGCATCACATTGCAGACGTTCCAGGAACTTTTCAATTGCCTTGAAGTCAGAAGGTTGCCCAACACAGCTGCCCAGAGTCACCTTGTACGGGAGATGGGTGGCATAAAAATTTAATAAATAAACACACAAGAGAAACCATTCCTTGAAGAACCTTCTGACTGCAGGCTTCCAGCTGAAGTGAGAATGTAATCAGCAACACCACAAATCTTTCCGTACATTCATACTTGTCAACCAAATACATCCAATTCAGTCACCCATGAGTGAAGGCAGGTCTGTTAATACTTTGTCAAGTCAGTTTGAAGAAATCAGGCCAAGTTTCTTCAACAGTTGGGCGTTGGGTTACACATATTTAATTTCTGAACATCAAACAGCTTCAGATACCCTCTTCTACTGGAGTGAAGCACCCAGAGATATACGTATAGGGTATTTCAGTTTTAATTACAAATGGAGGGAGCCTTTCAGAAGAAAAACTGCTCGGCATGTGATAAAATCATATTGTCTGTGGTTGGAAATATTATATTTTCAACCTTTTCTTCTGGAAAATTGGCAGTATCTGTCAGTTTGCTCCTGGAAAAGAAGCAACCAGGGGATCATTTGTCTGGGAAAACAAAGACCACAGCACAGTGCACCGAGATGTTTTTCAAAGCTGGTGCATCAACAACTGCTGAAGTACACTAGCACAGTCTCCTTGCTGTGGGAAATTAATGAAGTGCTGATGGGGCTTTCAAGTTTTGTTATGGTTTGTAACATGGGAGCACTGGGGAAATGCACAAAATGAGCAGAGTAGCAAAATGCTACTTTTTGGAGTGTGTAATCCTTATTTTTACCGACAGTTTAAAATGGTCACACTTCCTTAAAACCTTGTTTGCATTTGAGATTGAAAGCTGGTCGAAGGTGTTTTGAATGGGTTTTAGGAGATGAACGGTGCAGCTTGTGCCGAAAACATTAAGCAGAAATTATGCATAAGGTGTCTGCATCCTCGGAGATTTGGGATTGTCTTGCTGGTTTTTGAGCATGGACATGAGGTCTTCACACCTCTGGGGTTCACACAACATGCTAAACCAGCAGCCCCCAACCTTTTGGGCACCAGGGACTAGTTCCTTGGAGAGAGTTTTTTTGCGCAGACCAGAGGGGGCGTGGTTTTGCATGCTGACTGCATCCCACAGATGGGCCTTCGCTTGTTTGCGCGGCCCGGTTCAGGGGTGGGTTCTAAAATGTTTTACTACCGGTTCTGTGGGCGTGGCTTATTTTGTGGGTGTGGTTTGATGGTCCTGTGACTGAGTGGGCATGGCCAACTTGACATCACTCACGCCCACGCCCACTCACATGACCCCCCACCAAGCCACGCCCACAGGAAAAGGTAGGAAAATTTCCCCTCCTTTAGCGGCCCCGCCCCGCCCCATCTGCCACCCCCAAATTGCGCACCACTGCGAGATGCGCATCTTACCGGAGACTGGCAGCTCCATCGCGTCTCTCAGCCGTTGCGTGCAGGGCGAGAAGTTGTTAATTTCCTCACACTCACAAGACGTTTTCTACTTTGCAAGGTTTGTCCCTGCATGCAACGGCTGAGAGACGACCCGGAGCTGCCAGTCTCCAGTAAGATGCATGTCTCGCGGCCCTCCCGCCCCATCTGCCACCCCCAAATTGCGCCCCACTGCAAGACGTGCATCTCTCCCACCACACCCACCCCCCACTCCGCTTCCCTTTTACCTTTCTTTAACGCGCCCCGCTTCCCTCCCCAAACCTCGGGAGGCGGCCGCTCCTGTCCTGCGGGCGGTGAGCAGCAGAGCGAGTAAGCCAGCGATCTGCTGGCTGCCTCTAATCTGCAGTTTACTCAGGAGCAGCATGCCGGCTGCAGCTGACTTAGGATGGAAACGCGGAGAAACGCCTGGCAAAGCAACTGCCTTTTCCTCTCCGACTTCTGTTAGCAGAGAGAAGGAAGAGGCAGAGGCGGCAGCAGCGGAAGGAAAGGGGCCGATCACTTCGCAGCCGGCGTGGTTTCCCGGGCTCCCTTCGCCTGGCTCTCCTCACAGCGCCGCCACACACACACACAAGGACGTCTCCCTCGAGAGGCTTCAGAGGCCTAGCCTTTTTCTTTTCTTTTCCCCCTCCTGCCGCTGTGAGGGCTTTGCGGCACAGAGGCTTCTTCCTCCACAGGCCGCAAGGACAGGGAAGCAGGGTGTTTATGTTTATGTATGTTGTTTATGTTTATCTTTATGTTTATCTTTATCTTTATCTTTATCTTTATTTGTATTTCTATGCCGCCCAACTCCCGAGGGACTCTGGGCAGCTTACAACAATATAAAAAAACTTGTTAAAATATAAAAAATTATTAAAAAGAGACATAATAAAAACAATTAAAAACTCATACACACCGTTTCATGGCCGGATCTCGCCAAATTGCAGAAGCGAGATCAACGGCCCCAAGCCTGCCGGAACAGCCAGGTCTTTCCGGAAGGCCAATAGGGTGGGGGCAGTCTGGATCTCAGGAGGTAACTGGTTCCAGAGGGCTGGGGCAGCCACAGAGAAGGCCCTCCCCCGCGGGCCCACCAGCCCGCACTGTTTAGCTGACGGGATCTGGAGGACACCAACTCTGTGGGATGTTACCGGTCGCGGGGAGCCATGTGGTAGAAGGCGGTCTGTGGGATCTTACCGGTCGCTGGGAGCTATGTGGTAGAAGGGAGTCTCGAAGATAACCTGGCCCTGAGCCATGCAGGGCTTTAAAGGTAATAACCAACACCTTGAATTGTGCCCGGAGACCAATAGGAAGCCAGTGCAGCTCGCGGAGGATTGGTGTAATGTGGGTGTACCTAGGTGCACCCACGACAGCTCGCGCAGCTACATGGTAGCCCCATGTAGAGCGCATTGCAATAATCTAACCGTGAGGTAACAAGGGCATGAGTAACTGTGAGGAGAGCCTCTTGATCCAAGTAGGGTCTCAATTGGTGCACCAGGTGCACCTGTGCAAAGGTCCCCCTAGCTACAGCTGCCAGGTGTTGCTCTAATTTTAGCTGTGAGTCTAGGAGGACACCCAAATTGCGAGCCCGTTCTGAGGGGGACAATTTCCCCCCCCCCAGAACCAAGGATGGACAGTCGACATAGTCTTTGGGAGGCAATACCCACAGCCACTCGGTCTTGTCTGGGTTAAGTCTGGTGGTGGGTGGGGTGGGGTGGGAGAGATGTGTGTCTCGCAGTGGGGCGCAATTTGGCAGTGGCAGATGGGGCGGGAGGGCCATGAGACACGCATCTTATCGGAGACTGGCAGCTCCGGGTCGTCTCTCAGCCATTGCATGCAGGGAAAAACCTTGCAAAGTAAAGAAAAACTTACGAGAAGTTGAGTGTGAGGCAATTAACAACTTCTCGCCCTCGCGAGAAGTTTTTCTTTACTTTGCAAGGTTTTTCCCTGCATGCAACGGCTGAGAGACGCGACTGGGGACCGGTTCGGGGCGTGGCCAGCCAGAGATCACTACCGGTTTGGGGAACCACACCAAATTTCCGCTAACAGTTCTCTAGAACCGGTCCGAACCGGCAGCAACCCACCACTGGCCCGGTTTCTGGCATGCCGTGGCCCGGTGCCGGTCCATGGATCAGGGGTTGTGGACACCTGTGCTAAACAAACCACACAATGGCGTAAAGATGTTGTGTGAAGCTCCTAATTATGGCTTGCACAATTAATTATAGATAAGCAAACCATGGTTTCTCACAAAGCATAAACTTAGTCAATGTCATGCAGGGGTGACAACATGGTGTGGGCCAAAAAAAGCCAGAATGACAGCTGTGATCGAAACTCCCCTGTTTTATTGCACTTGCAGCACCCACAAAAAACCAACAGAGCTTGAATTGCGCCATTGTAGATAACATTTTTACTTTTTTAACTATACCTTGTGGCTATCCTTGAAGCTACAGTGTGCCAAATTACTGCTGTTCAAAATTAACCATTGCCCCCTCATTGGTCTGAATAGTAGCTACATTCTGGGCTGGTACAATATGTTGGCTTGAGTCTGGAGAACTGGAATCCAGAACATCTGGATGGAGCCAAGATGGAGACATCTGTACAGGTAGTCCTTGACTTACAAGAGTTCATTTAGTGACCAAACGCACTGAAAAATGTGACTCATGACCATTTTTCACAGTTATGACCTTTGCAGCATCCCAATGATTAAAATTCAGATGCTTGACAACTGATTCATATTTATGATCGTTGTTGTGTCTCAAGGTCACATGATCAGCTTTTGCGACCTTCTGACCTTGAAAGTCAATGAGGAAGCCAAATTCACTTAACAACCAGGTCACTAACTTAACAACTGCTGTGATTCACTTAACAATTGTGTCAAGAAAGGTTGTAAAGGGGGGGATTCACTTAACGAATGTCTCACTTAACAACAGAACATTTGGGCTCAATTATGGTCATACGTCGAGGATCACCTCTATTAAATTTAGAAGGGTATTGCCTAGTGGTGGGATTCAATTTTTTTTACTACCAGTTCTGTGGGCGTGGCTTGGTGGGCGTGGTGTGGCTTGGTGGATGTGGTGTGGCTTGGTGGGCATGGTGTGGCTTGGTGGGCGTGGTGTAGCTTGGTGGGCATGGTGTGGCTTGGTGAGCGTGGCATGGCTTGGTGGGCGTGGTGTGGCTTGGTGGGCATGGTGTGGCTTGGTGAACATGGTGTGGCTTGGTGGGCATGGTGTGGTGGGCATGGTGTGGCTTGGTGGGCATGGCTTGGTGGGCATGGCAGGGGAAGGATACTGCAAAATCTCCATTCCCACCCCTCTCCAGGGGAAGGATAGCTGGGACTCGGGAGGCAGAGAATAGATGGGGGTGGGGCCAGCCAGAGGTGGTATTTGCCGGTTAGCAATAGCAATAGCAATAGCACTTAGACTTATATACCGCTTTACAGTGCTTTACAGCACTCTCTAAGCGGTTCACAGAGTCAGCATATTGCCCCCAACAATCTGGGTCCTCATTTTACCCACCTCGGAAGGATGGAAGGCTGAGTCAACCTTGAGCCGGTGAGATTTGAACCGCTGAACTGCTGAACAGTCAGCTGAAGTAGCCTGCAGTACTGCACTCTAACCACTGCGCCACCTCGGCTCGGTTCTCCAAACTACTCAAAATTTCCACTACCGGTTCTCCAGAACTGGTCAGAACCTGCTGAAACCCACCTCTGGTATTGCCCAATTATATCCATGTACATTGCATATACGTTCTCTGCAATTAGAAGCGCATTTCCATCATGTTCAGCCAGAGCTTGGAATGAGCTCCGGGTTATGGCTGCTCAGCCACATCTGTCATAAGCTCGGATATCCTTTTCTTGGTGAGAATAAGAATATATGAAGCGTTGCAGTCATAACATTCCCTTGGCTTCGGGAGGGAAGCCACCAGAATATGATGCCAGATGCTACATAATGGTGGGTCAGCTGTGAAAACGGATCTCACATCTTCCTCTCCTCTTGAAAATTTCACTGCGGCTCATGCGCCTCATTTGCATCTGACAATTCTAATATTGCTAATGAGTGCTACTTCAGCAGGCAGGGAGAGAAGAGTTATTTTTCACAAACCAAGCAGGGAACATATAACTTGGGAAGCAGCCCCTGGGGTTCTTCCCCTTTCCCTTTTCTTCTCCTCTCCCCTCCCCACTCCACCAGATTTTTATTCAAAGCTCTCAGGAGTATTTTCTTAAGGAGGAATTTTTTTAAAAAAAACTTGCTTCTTCTGAGGCTGCAGCTTCGTTTTTCTTCGCTCGTCTTCCAGATGGGTTAGACCAGGGGTGTCAAACTCGATTTCATTGAGGGCTGTATCAGGGTTGTGTTTGACCATGGGGGGCTGGAGTTGGTGTGCCCAGGGTGAGCCTGGTGAGACTGATGTCACTCATGTTGGGGGCGCCTGTTGCGGCCCTCCCAAGCTCCGTTTTCACTGGTAGAGGTACCACGGGCCGGTCCTTCGCTGTTTCCATAAGAACCCCGTGGGCCGGATCCGGTCCCTGGGTTTGACACCCTTGGGTTAGACCATCTATTATCCCTAGCCAGCATTGCTGATAAACCGGGTTAAGAAAAGTGGAAGTACATCGCTGAAGCTGGGTTAGTGAAAAGATGGAGTGGCCTTCAATTCCTGCTGGTCTCCCCTTGAGATGCCTGTGCTTTTTCTTGTGTCAAAGGGCAGCTATGGGAAGGGTGAGCCATCAATTCTGACGATGCCAACAGCAGCACTTTCCTAAGTGAAAAATAAGGGAGCCTTCACCAAAGCAATTTAATGCTGAATGAAACGCAATTTTTGCTATGCCTCCAGGGTCCAGGTTCTGGCTTGCCATAAGATGGTTCAGCCTACATGTTGATGGCTATCTCTTTATGTTAATATTGGCTTAATTTTAAGGGACTGTCTGTAGTTGATGGGGTGAGGTCCTCCTGGACTGATGGATAGATGGATGGATGTGCCTCTTAGTAAATGCATAGATGGACCTTCTCCGGGATGAGCACGAATCCTAGCCATGATTTAACATTTGGGTGCGTTCACACAACATGCTAATAATGTCTTCGTGCAAATCCAGTCCACGGATGCATGGTGAATCAGCCCATCCTTTCAAAAGCACCCACTTCCATTCAATGTGTTAAATCAACAGCAACGGACAAAAGGAATGACCTTCAACGACAGGTGGAAGAGCCCCAAGATAATGATCAGATAAAAGAAATTTAAATCAGGGGAAGATCTGTAACCTGAATAAGCATCTCAGGCAAGACCCTCCCTGATTCTCATGAAGATAAATGGAGGGGGGGGTTACTATAACCTTATAATAAAAGTAGTATTGGCCTGCATGTTGTGGCTTGCCCCCGTCCCGTGCAGCTGCTCATGGATCCGGACGAACAGGAACAGTCCATAGGGTGGCAAGAGCGGTCTGTAGCGCCGGCACCAGAGTCCGAGACCGAAGAGGAAGCAGGGCCAGAGGACGGTGCACAATCAGGGCCTTCTGCACCTCCTCAGCAGGAGTTCAGTGACTCCAGTGAAGAGGAGGAGCCTCTGATTGATGCCAGGGCACGCAGGGCAGCTAGCCGGCAAGAGTGGCTGTGTAGAAGGAGGTCTCCTCGAAAGTAAACTTGCCAGCAGAGGGGCCACGCCCTAAGACTATATAAGGTTGGATCACACCACACACTTTTGCTGAAGACAATTTGTTTGTATTCATCTTGGCTGCCTTTCGAACTTCGTTCCTATCAGTTGGATTGACTCCAGTCTGGGCTCTTGGCCAACTTCAGCAAGTAATTATATTTGATGGACTTAATTACCTGCTTGTGTCTTTCATATTTGGAATCCCGGCCAAAGTGTTCTGTGCTTGAAAACAAACACTTTGGCAAAGAATTAGTATTCACTTTAATACTAAGCAATTATTAGTATTAAAGCCTTTTTGTTTAAATAACAGTGTGTGTGTGTCGCTTTCTGGGGGTTTGCCGCTCTGGGTCACAACACTGCATGACTTTGGTTTCCAGTCAGATGTCTATGGAGATTCTCAGTCATCCAGGTCATGGTTGTCCCAAAGGTGCTTTTTTTTTCCAAAAGGCAACTGGACTTTCTGGTTTTTCTTTGAAGACATTTCGCTTCTCATCCAAGAAGAAGAAGAAGCTCTGAGAAGAGCTGATGGTGAAGCGAAATGTCTTCAGAGAAAAACCAGAAAGTCCAGTTGCCTCTTGAAAGAAAAGCACCTTTGGGATTTTCAGTCTGATCTACCTCAAGGGGCTGATCTCAACAGAGTAATACAATAAGGGGGAATTTGATAAATTCTTCTTATTGGATGTTCAGATAACTGCAATATTTTTACTCGAGGAATTTCTCCTTTCTCTTTCTCCTACTTTTTTTTAAGGTGGATGCAATAAATTGTTTATAATAAACATTTTGTCCACATTTCTCTAAATCCATAATCTACTATAAGGAGAACATTGCTTTGTGACCTGGAAGTTAATATTCATTCATCTGGAAGAAAATCTCAAGTCACCTCCAGATGTGAGATCTAAACCACAGACCCATCTCACGGAGGATGCTTGACATTGTCAAGAGCCAGCATGATATTGTTCCACCATAGGGGCACCCCCTCCCCCATAAGCTGTTCTAGTACCCTTTATGGTGGCATTTGTCCAGTAGAATTGATTCACCTGGTTTGAGAAGGCACTCCTGAGCAGCCAGCCCATTCCTGCTGACTTTCTTTGCTCAGACTTGTGACTGTGGGTTAGAAGACTGGATCCCTTCCCCGGGACCATATGGGCTGCCTCATCTAGAGACAGAACAGCAGGGAGACCAAGCAACTGATTTCAAGCACATTATTTGGCTAGATCAACTGGATTCCAGTCCCAAGCCCATTTTACAGCAGAACTCTAACCTGGATTGAGGCCCAACAGTGTTGTTTACTTCTCCCTTGGGCAATGAAGTGCCAACAAAAATAGAGTCCAAACAGAGACACTGATGCATGCAAGATAAAGGTATTTGGGAAACTACAAGAGCTACAAAATTATTTCTAAATGATGCAGCAAGGACCACACCTGTCTTACAGCCGTAGAAGACTGAGGGTCATTGGCATGGGAGAAACAGGAAACCAGGCACACAGGAGGGTGGAATGGAGTTTCCTAGAAGATGGCATGGCTTACTGGAGCATCATCCAGAACCACATCTGTTAGAAAGTGAGATCACATGGCAACCTATTGCCGTAAGCATCCCATCTCCCTTTCTAAGCTCCAATTCTTACTCCTCTAACATTCATTAATTGTTTGCTGGAATCAGCTGCTCGTGTACAAGAGCATTTCTGCTGATGGATTTATTTGTTTTTTCCGGTCCAGATGGATGCAGGCTTAGACTGAGATTCCATCATCTGAAATAAAACCCAAGATGCCATGTCTTCTCCACTCCATATGCAAACTTAATTGGGCTATCAGAAGAGGCATGGGAAGAGAGGGAGAAGTGGGGAGGGGGAAATGATGAAAGCAGCGTGGTGCTGTTGTGATACAAGCTCTACCTCTTTTGTATCCTGTCCTGATGTCCCAGCCATGTAAGAAAGAGACCATGTAAAAAGAGAGGCAGAGCTCGCAACACAACAGCACACTCTGTTCTTGCCATTTTTTTATCCTCAAAGGCCTCTAGTATGCACTTCAGCTTTATTGAAATATGAGCAATACGAGAGCATGGAAGATGGTCTCATATTGCTCATGTTTAAATAAAGTTGAACAACAGGCTAGTTCATGGATTTTAGGATGAACTCTACAACAGGGGTCTCCAACCTTGGCAAGTTTATGACTTGTGGACTTCAACTCCCAGAATTCCTCAGCCACAAGTCATAAACTTGCTGAGGTTGGAGATCCCTGCTCTACAACATCCGCAGCAATGTCTTCCAACCAAGAGAAAGACCCAAAGAACTCAAGCTGGCCAGCTGGAAGACTGTCACCAATGCCAACTAACAGCGTCAGCCCAGCCTACTTCACAGTGCCATCCTGAGGTTTCCCTTCATTTCTTGATTAGATTTACACATTTGCTCCAAAAGGAGTTCTCCCATCATTTGTTCAACACAAAATCCATATTGCAAGGGAGGATGGGCTGAGAGAAGGAGACTAGCCTGGTTACCCGGGCCACCTGATTTTCCACAGTTCAAAAGAAATAAATTTGGGTCTCCCTGCTCTTCGTCCAGCACCTTCACTACTATAAGTGTACTCCAGGCTGAGGTTGTGGAGGAAAGAGGCTTGAACTTACTGAAGAAATGTAACATAGTTCATCCAGTGTGGGGCTTAATACAGAAGTCCCAGTCAGCTAGGAGAAAGTGGGACATGTCAAAACATGAGACATTTCTGTGTCCTGATTATCTGGACTAGAAAGGGCTGGTGGAGATGAAAGGACCGTCACTTATAAGTGGCAACTACCAGTGATGGTCCATGGTCACTAGCAAGCTTTTTAGGCAACCAAACAACATTAGGGAAGCATCAGAACTAGCATCTTCTTCCCAGTCACTCAGGGTCACCATCAAGCACCATCAAATGATGATTCAAAGCAGGGGTGGGTTCCGGCTTACCTCACTGCCGGTTCACGTCCTCACGCGGCGCGTGGGCACGCGCGCATGCACAGTGCTAAAAACCCAGCTTCTGCGCATGCGCAGAAGCAAAAAACAAAATGGCGGCATCTAAGGCGCTGCCGAGAGAGCCGGTTCGGGGGGGGTGTCCAGCCGGTCATCGCTGCCAGTTTGGCGAGCGGGGGGAAATTCCCGCTACCGGTTCTATAGAGCCGGTCCGAACCGGCAGGAACCCACCTCTGATTCAAAGCCAACTCCAAGCTCTGGAGAAGTGGTAAGATCTGCCCAAGCAGCTTTTCAATATCCTCCTACAAACTGTCAGTAGGGAAACTGGGTGGGTTAATTTCTCCAGGGGAAAGAGGTCTGCAACAGGTTATCAAGGGTAGGATTCCTTCTTTACAAGGACAGAAAAAACCATGACAGAAACCATCTTTTGAAGTCTTCTCCTTGTGGCTTAGTGACAACATGAGTAGCCCAGCAGGAGAGATGATTGAACAATGAAAGAGGATGTTTGCAAACAGCCTTTGGCCACTTTGTTGTTTAATCAACACAAGAAAGCAGAAGAATTTATTTGCAATTCCTGTTGGAAAGAAATTTCCCAAATCACCTTTTTCATAACATTAACAACTGCTCAACTAAGTTTGAAAAAGTCACTGCATGAGAAGTGGCTATAAATTTAATCAGACCTTGCATATCTTCAGCTCAGTATTAGCTACACCAGGCCCAGTTTTGTGGCAATATATAGCTAACCCAGGGGTGGGTTCCTCCCGGTTCGGACTGGTTCGCCCAAACTGGTAGCAGCCTGCTGGCGACGTCACGATGACGTCACCGAACTGGATTGGTCGGTGCCAGTCCGTGGGGGCCGCCATCTTTTTTTTTTTGTTTTGAATTTTTTTTTTGAATTTTTTTTTTTTTTTATTTTCCCCTTCTGAGCATGCGCAGAAGCTGACTTCCGGCACTATGCATGCGGTCACCATCTTTTTTTCGGCTCCCCCCCCCCCGGCTTTTTTTTAATTTTTTTTTTTTTTATTTTTTATTTCCTTCTGAGCATGCGCAGAAGCTGACTTCCGGCACTGTGCATGCAGTCGCCATCTTTTTTCGGCTTTTATTTATTTATTTTTTATTTTGGGGGGATTTTTTGCTACTGCACATGCGCGTGCAAAGCACGCACGCGCACACGAGGCACACCCACGCGGCGCGGGAGGGAGCGAACCAGCAGCGAGGTAAGTTGGAACCCACCCCTGAGCTAACTTTAACCGACCTTTGGTTGATACATAGAAGGGAGGCTATCAGGATATTCCAGACCTGTAGGTTAGATTGAGAAAGCAGGAAGAATCCTGGAAAATGGTAACGGCAAATATTTCCATGTTGCTCCCAAAAATTAACATGGATGTTTTTATGAAAGCAGCAAGAACCAAACTCAATTGAAAGGAGACTTTAGGCTTAAATTTAAACTTAAACCAGTGTTCCTTTATCTGACCCTCTTCAAATATGTTGAGGTTGCAAATTCCCAAAATTCCTAGCCATCATAACCCATTCTCCTCTAGATCTTTAAACGTTGCCATGGCAGCATATCTGGTGAGCACCAGCATATGAATTCCAATCTATGGTGACCAGCAGCAGCCTTCAAGCATGTATGTCCACAAGAGGAGCAAGGAAAGGGGTAGAAATAATGGCAGGTGTCCAGGGGTGGGTTCTAACTTACATCGCTGCCAGTTCGCTTCCTCCCGCGCCGTGTGGGTGTGCCACATGGGGCGCGCCGCGTGGGGGAGCCATGTGGGTGTGCCGCGTGGGCACGTCGCGTGGGCGCGTCACGTGGGCGCGCCACATGGGCACGCGCACACTTCGTGCACGCACACATGCACAGTGCAAAAAAAGCTGAAAACAAGATGGTGACACATGCGCAGTGCTGGAAACTCAGATTCTGCACATGTGCAGAAGAAAATTAAAAAAAAATTTAAAAAATGCAAAAAAAATGCAAAAAAAGAGATGGCTGCGCCCACGGACCAGCACCGACCGAACCGGATCCGTGACATCATTGTGACATCACCAGCAGGTCGCTACCGGTTCGGGAGAACCGGTCCGAACTGGGAGGAACTCACCTCTGCAGGTGTCCATCATGCACATAACATGATTTACCTATATCAGACATTATGATGTCATTACACAAGGGTAGATTTCTGCCATGATGTCACAATGCAGACATATCCGGATGCCCTTGAGACTTACAGATTCTGATCTTGCCACCCTCAACTTTCTTCCAAGCATTATTAACTTGACCTTCCTCGCCAGCATTGGTCAACTCTGAACAGGATCTGTACCCAACATGGTGTCTGCCAGGACTCATTGTTTAAGTGGGGTCTTGTCTCTACCCCTCAGTGTGACTGAGGTGCTCCTCGACAAAATATCCAGCACATTGTGTCCGAATGTCCATCAAGAGCTTACACCGGCCCAATGTCTGATTTTTTTCAACCTAGACCACCCTGTCCTTGAATGGCTGGGTGGACTGGACATTAACATTTGAACTACTATAAGTCCATGTATTTGCCATATGCTAAATAATCCCTGATTTCACTGTCTTCAGGTTCCAATGAAACAACTGAGGTAGGTTTTTCAGGGAGAGGAGGTTATGGTACAGCAGTATTTCTCAACTTCAACAACTTTGAGATACGTGGACTTCAAATCCCAGAATTCCCCAGCCAGCATGCTAAACCTGAGAAACACTGAAAGACAGGCATTTCCCTTCAGAACTTACAGCCTGTATATTTGCAGCCTGCGTTCCCAGCAGGAAAGGTAATGCTACTAAAGTGTATTTTTATAATTGGACATGTAAATTCAATTTCCTTTCCTACCAGGAAACATTTGGGATGTTTTTCATTTTTTTAAAAAAAATGGGATGACTGAGAAGCAACACAATAGATGTGTTTAGATTTAGAGATGGTGAAAAAATGATCAAGGGATCCATCCTCCTGTCTTCCTTTTAATAAAAGGGCTTAACAGAATAATAGAGTTGGAAGGGACCTTGAAGGTCTTCTAGTCCAAACTCCTGCTCAAGCAGGAGATCCTATACCATTTCAGACAAGTGGTTGTCCAATTTCTTCTTGAAAACCTCCAGTGATGGAGCACCCACAGCTTCTGAAGGCAAGCCATAATTCTTCTATCAGGAATTTTTTCCTGGTGGTGGGGACATCTTCCAATGAACTTGCTTGGCAGTTGACTCAGGACAAAGTAGAACAAAAGAAGTGGAATTTCTAGGGTCAAAGATTTATGTCCGACTGCCACATAATGCCAAGGAAGTTTAATTAATTCTCAGAAACATCTAATACAATGGATTATAAAACCCTTGGGTCTAATCCACAGGAATTTTCTTCTGTTTATTAATTAATTTATTTATTAGATTTTGTTACTGCTACAATCATACAGCTCTTATGTTCCAAGTGCACTTTAGTGCTTTTACAAGGGAATTCATTCAGCAGCTGCTATATACAACATATCTCCTAAAAAAAAATGTCATGAGAAGGAATTGTATCTCTTAAGTATGATTGAACTTCACCCTCCATTCTCCTACACATCTCATCTTAGGAGGAGAAACATTTTTTGCAGTTAACTAGCAGCAGAATAATCCCCCAGTTAATCAAACTATCTTTGGGATTAATCTGTAAAAAACACAACCAAGTGATTTTCATTTTTGCTAGTCTGGCTAAGATGCCACTTTAGATAACTATGTAGAATTCTGCCTTTTTTTGCAAATTCTGCAATTTTCTTTTTGATGCATTAGATCAGTTTGTGATTGGATAGATCAAGCCCCAGGGCTATTTGCAGGGGGGAATCAGAAAAGTCAAGATGGCAACTGTGGTCACATATCAATGCCCCCCCCTTTTCTATGTGTATTTATGTGCCATTTTAACTTTGCATTATTTCTCTCTGGGACATGTCCTCACTATTGTTAGTCTAGTGGGAATCACCAATGGCTCAAAGCAAAATCCTATAAAAGCTGCTCGCACACAACACCTGTTGTGGAATGTACTGTAGTCTGGATTCCCAGAAGGGAGAGGCAGTGGTGGGATTCAATTTTTTTTTACTACCGGTTCTGTGGGTGTGGCTTGGTGGGTGTGGTGTGGTGTGGTGTGGCTTGGTGGGCGTGGCTTGGTGGGCCTGGCAGGGGAAGGATACTGTAAAATCTCCATTCCCACCCCACTCCAGGGGAAGGGTACTGCAAAATCTCCATTCCCTCCCCACTCCAGGGGAAGGATACTGCAAAATCTCCATTCCCTCCCCACTCCAGGGGAAAGGATACTGCAAAATCCCCATTCCCTCCCGAACAGCTGGGACTCGGGAGGCAGAGAATAGATGGGGGTGGGGTGGTATTTACCGGTTCTCCGAACTACTCAAAATTTCTGCTACCACTTCTCCAGAACTGGTTAGAACCTGCTGAATACCACCTCTGGGGAGAGGCTGCATCTCAAAGAGGCAGCGAAGCTTGGAAAGTTTGGTAGGAAGAAAGAGGTTAAAAAGGATTCTCCTCAGTGATTCCCAGAGTGTATCTATTATACAGATAGTCTTTCATCTGGCAAGATTCTGTCTATAGGTCAATGAAGGGAAATATTCATAACTCCATAAGTCACTCTTGGTTCTTGGGACCTGGCATCAAACTGGATGGATGGGATGGATTGACCCTATGAAGGGGAAGGTGGTGAGATGGACTACAGTGAAGTGACAATTTGATTGATGTCAGGCCCAGGCTTCCCATAGAATGGAAAGAATGCCGTAGAACAATCTATCCAAACCACAATTTGTTATTTGCTCATATCATACAGACAGAATCTTGCCAGACTAAACCTTTACCATTCTTACCCTAACAGATACGCCCTGGGAGATTCTAGGGAGTGACTTTCCTCTCTTCCTCTGTCTCCAATCCAGCACTGAGCTGTGCTGCCGCCTCTTGCCTTGCCCCCCTCCTTGGAATGTGCTCACTCCTTCCTGGGAAACTGCCGCTTCACTGTAGTCCATCACGCCAACTCTCCCTTTGTAGGCACAATCCATCACATGGATGGATGGATGGAATTTGTCAAGCCCATTTAAACAAGTGTTATAGGCTTTTTTTTCAGTTCCCAGCAGGACTTGAAAAAGATCATCTCCAACTACCAATTTGAAAATATACAAGTGTTCAGTTAATGCCATTGTGCAGGGTGGAAAAACGAGGCGCTGGTCATTTGTTTTATAGTCCAGGCAGTGGCATCTGCAGATGGGGAAGGAGAGGGAGTTAAAAAAAAACCCAAGGGGACAGGATTTTGATTGCACAGTTGTGGCTTCATCTTGACTTTTTTTGATATATGCACATCCCATGAACACCTGGGGCAGCAAGTAAATCTGGAGAAAAATGAAAATTCCCAGTTATTTTTCTGAAGAAAAAGAAAAGAAAAATTCCAGTCTTTGTGATCATGAAGGACATGGGAATTACTATCTATGGAGATGCTTAATCGTCCAGGTCATGGTTGTCCCAAAGGTGCTTTTTTTCCAAAAGGCAACTGGACTTTCTTGGTTTTTTTCCTTGAAAAGGTTTCACTTCTCATCCAAGAAGCTTCTTATAGAAAAGTAAAACATTTTCAAAGAAAAAATCAAGAAAGTCCAGTTGCCTTTTGGGAAAAAAGCAGGGGTGAAATCCAGCAGGTTCTGACAGGTTCTGGAGAACCGGTAGTGGAAATTTTGAGTAGTTCGGAGAACCGGCAAATACCACCTCTGGCTGGCCCCAGAGTGGGGTGGGAATGGAGATTTTGCAGTATCCACCAAGCCACACCACTCCCACCAAGCCACGCCCACAGAACCGGTAGTAAAAAAAAATTGGATTTCACCACTGGAAAAAAGCACCTTTGGGACAGCCAAGGGAAATACTCTGTAGATATTTTCCTTGTGAGACTGCTTATTCTAAGCATTGTCCATTCTTATAGAGCTGTAGGATTCCCATCTTTAAAATGGAAGGACTCAAAGCCTCTAGAAAAGGCAAAGTAGCCATCCAAAATGATAACTGCATTCACGTGACACCTTTTTTGTCTAAATGTTATTAAAACCATTAAAGAACTAACAGAAACCAATACAGAAAAGAGAGAATGGTCAAAAGTACAGGAAAAAATGATACAAAGCAATAGAACAAAGTTTCCCATTTCCAATTTGCAGCAAATATAATTACAAAGTTATTTCTCACTCTATGGTTACAAAAAAAAAAATCTCACTTTTTCCTTTTATCTAATTTTTTTCTAATCATCAAAACCACAAATCATAACTGCATTTTCTTCTGTTCTTGCTAAGCAGAACAGCCTGTAAGGATAACAAAGGAGAGCAAATTATGAAAGCTGCACTGTGCCAATGTAACACAGTCTTAGCCCTTGTAGGACACGCAATATGATGGTACATAAGACAAGTAACAATGGATGGAAACTAATCAAGGAGAGAAGCAACCTGCAATTAAGGAGAAACTTCCTAACAGTGAGAACAATTAACCAGTGGGACAGCTTGCCTCCAGAAGTTGTGGGTGCTCCATCACTGGAGGCTTTTTAAGAAAAGACTGGACAGCCACTTGTCTGGAATGGTATATAGGGTCTCCTGCTTGAGCAGGGGGTTGGACTAGAAGACCCCCAAAGTTCCCTTCCAGGTCTATTCTGATTGATTGACAGCACATGACAATAAGATGGCTTTCACTGTTTTGATCAGAGTTCTCAATCCTGCAGAGAACTCTGCTGCTAAAGTATATTAGACATAGGATCTGGGCCAGGGGTGGGTTCCTCCCGGTTCGGACCAGTTCTCCCAAACCGGTAGCGGCCCGCTGGTGATGTCAAGATGACATCACCGAACCAGATCGGTCGGTGCCGGTCCGTGGGGGCCGCCATCTTTTTTTTAATTTTTTTTTATTTTATTTTTTTTATTATTATTTTTGATTTTTTATTTATTTATTTTTTTCCTTCTGCGCATGGGCAGAAGCCGAGTTTCCGGCACTGCGCATGCGTCACCATCGTTTGGACGGTGCCGGTCCGTGGGCACCTCCTTTTTTTTTTATTTTATTTTTTTTATTATTATTTTTGATTTTTTATTTATTTATTTTTTTCCTTCTGAGCATGGGCAGAAGCCAACTTCCAGCACTGTGCATGTGGTCACCATCTTTTTTCCATCTTTTTTTGGGGGGGTGTTACTGCGCATGCGCGAGGCGCGCCCACGCGGCGCAGGAGGGACCGAACCAGCAGCGAGGTAAGTTGGAACCCACCCCTGATCTGGGCTCCTTTAGGAACAAATATAGTTATATATTGCAGAATTCTGTTCCAGGGATAGTGAAAAGGAGGCAAGAAAAGTACCTGATGAAGATACCCCCTTGATTGTTTTAAACCAGAGGTCTTCAAACTTGGCAACTTTAAGACTTGTGGACTTCAACTCCCAGAATTCTCCAGCCAGCATAGAATTGTGGGAGTTGAAGTCCACAAGTCTTAAAGTTGTCAAGTTTGAAGACCTCTGATTTAAACTCACCTACCCCCTATGTATCTGTGATTCTGGAGGGACTCCTTAGTAATCAAGTAGTCAAGTGATCAATAAGTGATTAATAAGTGATCAAAAATGATCACTGACAGCCCAATTCTCCATTAATTTCTTCAGTGCCCTTTGAAAACCATCTACCCCCATTATATCTCTGCTATGCTACTGCATTAGATTCAGTGGCTTCCCCAACTTTCAAGTCAAAATACCGTATTTTTTTGGAGTATAAGATGCACTTTTCCTCCCCTAAAAGAGGGTGGAAATGTTGGTGCATCTTATACACCAAATACAGCCATTTTTGGCCTCCCGAAGCCCCACCCCGCGTGAAAAAAGGGGTGCGCAGAGGGTTTGGGAGGTCTGCAGTGTTCCTGGGGGCTGGGGGAGGGCAAAAACTTTTTTTTTCTTACTTACCTCTTCGAAATCTTGGTGCGTCTTATACACCGGTGCGTCTTATAGTCCGAAAAATACGGTAGGCAAGATGGAGGAAGGGGCATTATGATCAAAGGTGGTTGTCAGAGTTCCAAATAGCATCTAAAATAAAATCAGAGTCTGAAGCAAAGCATTCCTCAAAGTTCCAATTTATTAACAGAGCCATGTTGGCACGGCTGGGAGAAACCCGAATCTGACGCTCCCAGGGTTTCTCCACCCATGTCCCCACACCCATAAGTTCGTGATGTTAGCCAGTCGCCTTCTGTTGACGTGTCAGTTACTCCCCTCATCTTCCGGGCAGGTGCTGGACAAAGGATGACCTTGAGAATCTAAAGGAATTTGTTATGGCTACATGTCTACATCCCTCATGCAACAGCCCCTCCCAAATTCCCACAGCAAGAATACATTTTCAAACATAAAGTGTGGCAGGCCAAAGTCTCTAATAAAATATGGCTTTGGCCTGACAGTGGTTACACGTTGTGAAATTCTGTTCCAGGAGACATAATCAGAGACTGGCATAAAATACAGGGTCAAATTGATTTTCAACTTAATTATTTTTCAATTAGAAGCCAGGGACCCGGACACATGTCCATTATCATTCACTCTAAGCTCACAACATCTGATTCACGACATCTGGTTCCTATTTTGCCCAAGTTTCAGCAATGGAGTTAATGCCAAGTCAACAGCAAGACCCAAGTGCTGAAGTACATGTGAAACAGCGGACTGCTCATCCCTTCCAAACCTTTCCTGGTTGTCTGGAAAGGGAAGAAAAGGGGTGATGGGGATCCATGGAAGTAATTAAGGATTTTTAAAACCCAGAGGCATCCCAAGGGAAGGGTGCATGGCAAAAACGTCGTGGCAACATGATACAAATGTGTGCAAGGAACATGCATTGTGACATTGCAGGACTGTACAAAACTGCATCCCATCAGGGCAATGTTGCTTTCATCCTTTTGAGGGAAATGATGGGTCTTGTGAATGCCTTGAGACTGGCAGGCCTTAGGAAAGAGGGGCAGCAGATGCTTGGCTTTTCCCCATCATCTACACCAGTCATGCAAGCTGTTTGAGAGCCGCGGTGGCGCAGTGGTTAGAGTGCAGTACTGCAGGCTACTTCTGCTGATCACCGGCTGCCAGCAGCTTGGCAGATCGAATCTCACCAGGCTCACGGTTGACTCCGCCTTCCATCCTTCCGAGGTGGGTAAAATGAGGAGCCAGATTGTTGGGGGAAATAGGCTGACTCTGTAAACCGCTTAGAGAGGGCTGTAAAGCACTGTGAAGCGGTATATAAGTCTAAGTGCTATTGCTATTGCTATTGTTTGGCACTGTTGCTTGGAGCATTTGGGAGCAGGCAGGAGTATATGAGAATGCTTTCAGCGGTTAGGTGGGATAAGATGATTTCTCCCTTTTATTGTGATTATTTTAGATGATTTATCTGTTTGTTTGAATCACATTTTGATTTTCCTCCAGCCCTTCCTGCCTTTTTCCCCACAACAGCCACTTTGAGATGGGTTGGACTCATAGAAATTTTGACTGACCCCAAATCACTCTAGAACATGGGTGTCAAACTTGCGGCGTCATGTTGCCGTCATGTGAGAGCCTCGGTGGCGCAGTGGTTAGAGTGCAGTACTGCAGGCTACTTCTGCTGACTGCTGGCTGCCTGCAATTTGGCAGTTCAAATCCCACCAGGCTCAAGGTTGACTCAGCCTTCCATCCTTCCCAGGTGATTTCTTTAGAGATTATTTTATGAGATTTGCAAAGCTCCCAGAGTCTTAAGAAGCTGGGAAGTATAGAAACAAATGAAATAGATAAATAAAAGTATGGCAAATTCCACAGACTGAATTCCATTCTTTGGAAGGATGGAAGGTTGACTCAGCCTTCCATCCTTCCGAGGTGGGTAAAATGAGGACCCAGATTGTTGGGGGCAATAGGCTGAATCTGTAAACCGCTTAGAGAGGGCTGTAAAGCACTGGTATATAAGTCTAAGTGCTATTGCTATTGCTATCCAGATTTTGAGCTTTTCCTTTGTTTCTGTTGCTCTTTCAACAGAATTTCCTTCTGAAGTCCTGAGGCCAACTCTAGATACCAAAACATATATCTTTTTTTAGAGTTTCCTTAAGAATGATGGTAGTCAGCATAGACGATGCCAGTCACACCTTTTCAACTAAGAAATGACATTCTGTATTGACATAGCAAGCAAACTTGTTCCTTAAAAAAGCTATTCTGAATAAATAGATGTAATATACAGTATTTATACCCGTTAAGCATCCCAATTCCTATCTGGGGTTGTCCATATCCTATTGTTGCAGAACACTCTGCGGTGGCACAGTGGTTAGAGTCCAGTACTGCAGGCTACTTCTGCTGATTGCCGGCTGCCAGCAGTTTGGCAGATCGAATCTCACCAGGCTCAAGGTTGACTCAGTCTTCCATCCTTCCGAGGTTGGTAAAATGAGGACCCAGATTGTTGGGGGGCAAGAGGCTGACTCTGTAAACTGCTTAGAGAGGGCTGTAAAGCACTGTGAAGCGGTATATAAGTCTTAAGTGCTATTGCTATTGCTATGTGACATTCCGTGACATTTTTTTTCCCTTCACGGAGCTGGGGTGAGCATGGCTTGCGTGTGATGCATCCGGCCCACGGGCCGCCAGTTTGATACCCCTACTCTAGAAACCTAGGTCAACGTAAACAAAAGTTTCCAGCCTTGGCAACTTTAAGACTTGTGGACTTCAATTCTCCAGCTGGTTGGAAATTCTGGGAGTTGACGTCCACAAGTCTTATAATTGCCAAGGTTGGGCATTCCTGCTCCAGAACCTGGGCTTCCCTATTCCTAGTCCAGCCTGCTCACTGCTAGACCACCTGGTCTTGGATTGAAGTAGTGGAACTGGCCTTAAGTTCTCCAGACAACTTCCATGATTAAAGGAAGACTTAGAACTTGGCCTTCCTGCTCCCACATCAATAGCTTCAGCAACGCACCACACTAGAATCATTCCTGGTCTTACGGATTTTTCTTCAGCAAATAGCAGAGCTGAACATTGGAACTCAAAGCAAAACTAGGGTGTTAAAATTGCCCTAGTCACAGCGGTTGGGGTTGAATGATTCACCTCCCCTCCCCCCCAAAAAAACTAACCTTTCCCATCACTCATTTAAACCCACATCCCACAAAACACAGCAAGTCTTCAAGAAGTTTTCAACTCCAGGCTTGCCGCGTGTTAAAGTGGGCTCAGCAGCTGTGCCTTTAATATTTGGTCTGCAAAATGTTGGTGTGCAGTTTTGTTTCTCTCCAAGCCCTGAAAAGCTTCATCTGCTGATTTGACAAACAACCAACTGGTAAAAAAAAAGAGCCCAATTTCTTCGGTCTTTTTGCTTTTTCTCTTTTCCCGGCCAGTTTCTTTGCCCGCTGCTCTCTCTGAACCCCTCTCTTCCCATTGTGGGATCATCTGCCTGGTCAAAGCCATCCCTCCCTTCCTCTTGATGTTCTCCCAACTTCTTTGGTGTAAATGAAAGCCCTTAACAAAGAGGTGCCGTTGTTGCTAGGCAACGCCATCAGCCTCCCCTCCTCCCTGGAAGTTGCAAAATGCCCAGCTGGGAGCCTTAATCTCTGCTCTGAATTTAATTTTTTTAGAGCTTGCCTTCATTTCCCTTCCTTCCCCACCCCCCAAAAAAAGCATCTGCTGCAAGTCCATGACTTGGTTGCACTTGTGTCTTCATAGTTCCTCAGAGCAACTCTTGCCAACACTCAAGAGTTCTTCTGAAAGCTGTTGAGATGCTCTTCAGGGATCCCTCACCAGGAGTGGGGAGGAGTTGGCTACCACACTACTGCACCAACCAGGTTCTCAATTCTGCAGACTTACCAATCTCAGTTTACATAGTTTTTATTTTATATCTATTGATATTTCAGATTCATCCTCTGGTTAACAGCTGTATTAACATAGTAACAGAGGAGGGAATGTTATACTACATGACTTATTTTGCTAGTTGCTAGTATATTATTGAAGTTATTTGCTTCAGTCTATTTTTGTTTCTTTTAAATTTTGCTGGTCATTGACCGAATAAATATTATTGATCGATTGACCGATCTCAGCTCAATCCAAGTTGGCTGCTTTTCTTTTTGACCAAGAGTTGCGTATCTTGCTAAGCTGCAGTGTTTAGCTGTGGTTTGCAAAGTAAAACCCAACGGGCTCATTTGCCTAGCCCTCTAAAATAGGCAACCTGCTTTATAAGCCACACCAAAAATCAAAGATCCTACAGTATGACTCAGTGCACAGCGCAAACAGAAGCAGCAGTGACCTTATATGAATCAAGTAGAGCATTTCTCTCCTTGCTCATGATGGATGATGGCACATGAATATACATGGGCAGAGAGATGGGCAATGCTTCTCAAGAATTTGAAGGCCTGCCAAGTATGCACCTCTTACAGGTGAGGTTATTCTGCAGACCCCACCCCCCCAATGAACAAATAGGAAAACACATACAGGTAATCCTTGACTTACAACAGTTCATTTACTGACCGTTCAAAATTACAACAGCACTGCAAAAAGGGACTTACGACCATTTTTCATACTTGTGACTGTTGCAGAATCCCCATGGTCACGTAATCAAAATTTGGTTGCTTGGCAATTGCCTCATATTTATGATTGGTTGCAGTGTCCCAGAATCATGTGATTCCCTTTCGTGACCTTCTGAGAAGCAAAGTCAATGAGGAAGCCAGATTCATTTAACAACCGTGTTACTAGCTTAAAAAACTGCGGTGATTCACTTAACAACTATGGCAAGAAAGGTCATAAAATGGGGCAAAACTCACTTAACAACAGAAATTTTGGGCTCAAGTGTGGTCATAAGTCGAGGACTATCTGTATTCACAAAAGTGCATATTCCTTAAATGCACAATGAATGAAACATGTCTCTATTGGGAAGAGGAGTGAAATCTGTTGGTGCCTCATTTTTAATGTTCTAACTTCATACTTGAACTTGGATGTGCACAGAGGAACTGCTTACAAAAAATGGATTTTCATAGGTCGAAAAAGGGCTGTGGATTTTTCATGCTGTGTTTGGTACGGGAAACACTTATATTGAGAGGGGAAGTCAATATTTCAGGAAGCAAGATTTACAGATTAACTGACATGTATATGTGTCTGCATGTGTACATGCATGGAGCTTGCACGTTTTAAAAGGCAAAAATTATGTCTCCGTTGGAAAGAAATTTCATGTAACCCCTCAATTGAAGAGTCAACAT
Organism: Thermophis baileyi; assembly: GCA_003457575.1. NCBI lineage: Eukaryota > Metazoa > Chordata > Lepidosauria > Squamata > Dipsadidae > Thermophis > Thermophis baileyi. The sequence continues at coordinate 2,732,063 of QLTV01002567.1, forward strand.
TGAGACTAATTCTGCAGGTTAGCACATTATAGTTTTTGTTGTCGTTTGCAGCCAATCCAATGTAGACATGTAACAGATTAAACCCTGAAATTTTTGGCAGGCAAATTGCATACTGAATCTGCTGAAACTGAAAACAGCTCCACTTTCCTCCAAATAATACCAAAGGATGACCATTTTTATTGGAGAAACTGAAAACTTGTAGAGGTTAAAATTCAGCTGTCTTCAATGGCCCAGACACTCTCACTCACTCACTCACTCACTCACTCACTCACTCACTCACTCACTCATTCATTCATTCATTCATTCATTCATTCATTCATTCATTCATTCATTCATTCACTGTTACTTCACCATGCAAAAAGGCTGCATCCCTGACCAGGTGATAATCATATGGCTTCATGTTTCTCTTTACTGAGAAAGAAAATCAGACAGTTTAGTTTAGCGGTTAAGGTATTGGACCAAAAACTAGGAGATGGTGAATTCTAGTCCAACCTTACTTATTATTATTATTATTATTATTATTATTATTATTATTATTATTATTATTATTATTATTATTATTATTATTATTATTATTATTTATTATTATATTTCTATGCCGCCCAACTCCCAAGGGACTCTGGGCGGCTCACAACAATATAAAAAAACCATTAAAAGAAAACATAATAAAAACAGTTAAAAAACAGTTAAAAACTCATACATACCGTTTCATGGCCGGACCTCGCCAATTACAGAGGCGAGATCAACGGCCCCAAGCCTGCCAGAACAGCATAAAAGCCAGTTGGGTGACTTTGAGCCAATCACTGGGAGATGGTGAATTCTAGTGTCATCTTAGGCATGAAAGCTGGTTGGTTGACTTTGAGCCAATCACTGGGAGATGGTGAATTCTAGTGCCACCTTAGGCATGAAAGCTGGTTGGGTGACTTTGAGCCAATCACTGGGAGACTGTGAATTCTAGTGTCACCTTAGGCATGAAAGCTGGTTGGGTGACTTTGAGCCAATCACTGGGAGATGGTGAATTCTAGTGTCATCTTAGGTATGAAAGCTGGTTGGGTGACTTTGAGCCAATCACCCGGAGACTGTGAATTCTAGTGTCACCTTAGGCATGAAAGCTGGTTGGGTGACTCTGAACCAATCACCTGGAGACTGTGAATTCTAGTGTCATTTTAGGCATGAAAGCTGGTTGGGTGACTTTGAGCCAATCACTCGGAGACTGTGAATTTTAGTGTCACCTTAGGCATGAAAGCCAGCTGGGCCTTTGGGCCAGACACACTCTCAGCCCAACTCACCTCACAACATTGTGGTTGTGGGGAAAATAGGATGAGGAGGAAGCATTATGTATGTGTGCCATCTTGAGTTATGTTTTAGTTTGATTCTTTGGAAGAGAAATGTTGTATCTCTACCTGCACTGATAGAATTGCATTCTCTGCTTTAAGCCTCCCTGGGAATAATCTGCTTTTTCCCATTCTGTCTTCTTTTCCTCCCTCCCTTTTACCAGCCCACACCCCTTTATTGGACTAGTGCAAAGAGCTGTAATTATGTATTTAAATATTTAGCTCTTCATCAGCTTTGCAAATTAAAGCCATAATTCAGAAAAACCTTCACCCTTGGTGGTTTCTTCGGTAACTCCTAACAATATTTTGTTTTTAAAAAATAAACAAACCTCACTGCAATGTTTCTTCATTCTCAGATTTCCTTCTCAGCAAGACTGATCCATAGCTATTTCCTTCGTGGAAATTGGGGCAAGAGGGATAAAGGAAAAGATGTTGAGAAACGCCTATCAAAAGGTCTCCTCGGGATTTTGCGTACTCCCCTGTTAATTATACAGATTTCTGCTTAATAAAACAGTTAGTTATTTTATGTATATCCCACCTTTATTTTTATAAATAACAAGGTGGTGAACATACCTAATACACTTCTTCCTCTATCTGTTTTCCTCATAACAACCCTTTGAGGCGGATTGGGCTGAGAGAGATGACTGGCCCAAATTCACCCAACCAGCTTTGATGTCTAAGGTGGAACTAGAACTCACCATCTCCTGGTTTCTTGCCAGGTGCCTTTACCACTAGACCAGTGATGGTTAACCTTTTTGTTGTCGTGTGCCGAAAGCGCGTGCACGCGACAGCGCGTCTGTGTGCCCGCACCCATAATGCAATGCGTGCGCGACACACACACACCCGTGCCCCATTTTGGGCCTGGAAGGCCTCCTGCACCAACCTGGAAGCCAAAACGGGGCACGGGGACACCACACGAGGCCCCAAAATGCAATGCAAGTGCCTCCCTGTGCATGCGCCCCACCCCCTGCGCATGCACACGCACGTCCCCCGCATGCGCCGCCCCACGCATGCGTGGCAGAGACCTGAAGACCAGCTGGCCGGCGGGAGGCGCATGCGCATGCATGGTGGAGCTGGGCTGGGGCGATGGCTGGCGTGCCCGCAGAGAGGGCTCTGCATGCCAATAGCAATAGCACTCAGACTTATATACCGCTTTACAGTGCTTTACAGCCCTCTCTAAGCGGTTCACAGAGTCAGCATATTGCCCCCAACAATCTGGGTCCTCATTTTACCCACCTCAGAAGGATGGAAGGCTGAGTCAACCTTGAGCCGGTGAGATTTGAACCGCCGAACTGCAGCTAGCAGTCAGCTGAAGTAGCCTGCAGTGCTGCACTCTAACCACTGTGCCACCTCGGCTCCTGTGGCACGTGTGCCATAGGTTCGCCATCACGGCACTAGACCAAATTGGCTCTACATCGGCGGTCCCCAACCTTTTTAGCACCATGGACCAGCAGCAGCAGTGGCGGCAGGCGAGAGGGGATGGTTTCACACGCAGAATCTAATCCTGCGCATGTGCAAATAAAGCTTCATACTCTCGCCTGCCGCTTGTGTGGCCCAGTTCCCAATGGGCCACTGACCGGTAGCAGTCCACGGAGCAGGCGTTAGGGATCCCTGCTCTACATAATATGTACTTGACATGATATGTATTTGACAGGAGTTAAGCTGAGCACAGAACTGATCCACGGAGGGGACAATCAGTGCTCTTAATAAGTGTCGTTGTATGAGGAAGGCCATGGTTGTCACATTCAAACCCAGGATTAATACTGAAGCTGGCTCAGGCCAGGGGTTTGCTTCATCTCGAATTTTGGGCCCACATCAGGGGTGAAATGCTGTCGGCTCTATCCAGCTCGTGCGGGTCGGTAGCGCCAGTGGCGTGAGGTTCGGCGAGCTGGTAGCAGCGATGGTGGGAGGCTCTGCCCACCCGCCCTGATGTCGGTCATGTCCCAGTTTTAACCGTCTGCGCATGCACAAAGCCTTCTGCGCATACGCAGAGGGTCAAAACCGCAATGTGATGACGGCGCACGTGTGCACTTCCGAGCTGGTAGGGAAACCGGCTGCATTTCATCCCTGGCCCACATGGCCTATTTTGGAAATATAAGTCAGTCCTGATTAGTGTGGGGAATCAATCCCATTAAATGGTTACATCATTTAAATGTGCAATATTTGAAGTGATATTTCTATGGAAAATAGGGTAATTACATAGAACCACTTTGGCCTAATCTAGCACTAGCACTTAGACTTATATACCGCTTCACAGTGCTTTTACAGCCCTCTCTAAGCGGTTTACAGAGTCAGCCTCTTGCCCCCAACAATCTGGGTCCTCATTTACCCACCTCGAAAGGATGGAAGGCTGAGTCAACCTTGAGCCTGGTGAGATTCGATCTGCCAAATTTCAGGCAGCCAGTGATCAGCAGAAGTAGCCTGCAGTACTGCACTCTAACCACTCTAACCACTGCGCCACTGCGGCTCACTGTAATGGGGAAGGCATCAGGCTAGAAACCAGGAGACTGTAAGTTCTAGCCCTGCCTTAGCCATGAAAGCCAGCTGGGCAACTTTGAGCCTGCCCCTCCCTCTCTCAGCCCAACCCACCTCAAAGGGTTGTCATTGTGGGGGGGAAATAAGAGAAGGGAGGAGTATTAGATATGTTTGCTGCCTTGAAATATCTATAAAAATAATAAAAGCAAAATAAAAATGAACAAATAAATTTCTCTCTGTTTATTAATGAAATACGGTAAAAGAGGATAAGCCTGTAGCCAAGTGTACCTTCTCTCTCCTCTATTCTGCTGGAGTTCTTCAAAACGAACCTCTTCTTTTTTGAGCTTTTCTCAAAGGGAAGTTTTCTTTTCTCCATTTTGCACAGATGATTAGCATCTAAAACCCCAAAGGCCACTGTGACTGTGCTAGCCTCCACCATGTGCGTGCTAACCTTGCACTCACTGGATTTTGGCTTGCATTTAAAGTGACCCGGTATCAATTGATAAATTGCACTAAATCGAAATTCTCAGTGTTCAAATTTGCAGTCTTCGTGATCTACCTGTACAGAAAGATGGACTGAAATGACCTGTTATTGATTAGTTATCAAGATGAGCCAACCTTCCATTAATTTCTTCAGTCCCTTTGAAAATCTGGCCAGCTTCACTTCTGTATGCTGGTGTTATTCGCTTCAGTAGCAGCTGAGGAGTGATTGGTGAAAAAGGCAAGAAGGGGGAAGAAACATTACGAGAGAGAGAGAGAGAGAGAGAGAGAGAGAGACAGAGACAGAGACAGAGACAGAGACAGAGACAGAGACAGAGACAGAGACAGAGA